>SCDY01000017.1:0-145588 GCA_004143825.1 Drosophila micromelanica | reverse complement strand
TGGGGTCGGAGATGCCTCCTTCTACCTGTTACATACATTTCAACAAAACCATAATACCCTGTTTCACCCATTTTCAATGGGTTCAGGGTATAATAAATATGTAGGAAGCTAGATACACGCCTACATATATATAAGTATGTATGCAGTTGCTGCCCAAAAATAATAAGCAAATTAAGCGTAAAATGTTACAAGACAGCCCCGTTTAGAAAGTGAAAATGGATAAATGACAATTTGTCGCTAATTTGGTCTATGAAAAGAAATCGTAAAGACGTTTAATAAGGCAACTCAAATGCAATTAGAAAAGTATAAAAGCCTTACGATTGTGCAATAAAATAAATTTACAGGGAGCAGAGCGTGCGAGGCTTTAGGAACTGCATTTGACTGCTGTGGGAAATAGTTGAATGTGACTGCGGAAATTGAATTGTCACACAGTTGATGGCTTGGCCATTTCTAGAGAGGCTTAGACGTGGACAAAGGGCTCTTCGATGAATAAATATTATTATTTTTAATTTTGTATAATATACAAACAATCGAGTTGGGCACGCACATTGCAGCAATTACTTATATATTGGCTGACAGACTGGCTGACTGACCAACTGGGTAACTGGTCAACTGACTGCCCCACACCGGAAGTGAGACGACGCGACGCTTATTTTTCGCATTGGCCGCACATCGTTTAACATTTTCGTGGAACTCGACAAACGGGGAGCAACAGGAATCGGGCAAGGGGAACGCGAGCGCGCAATGAGAATTGGAATGGGAATGGGATTGAGGCTTGGACAGCCATTCTCTAATGACTGCTCATTTTGTCATTATTGTGATTGTTGCTGCCGCCTGTCGCTTTCATTATAAAGCTGGCATTAAACATTTAAGTGTTTGTTCATTCATATGCATATGAAGCTGATTCTCGTTTAAATGTGGAGCAGCATTTGATATATGGATCGCTGGGTTGCACTTTGTTAGCTGGGGGGACGAAAAATTAAAATAAAAAAATGTTTGGCGGTTTAAGCGAAGTTATGATGAAGTTGGAATTGAATATTAAACATGCACCGACATACACATATATTACAATTTAATCATGTGAAATGCTTTGTAAGATTTCTTAATTTGATTACTTTTGCCAGTGAACTCATTGAACTCGCATTATATGCACATCATTCAAAGCTAATACATAGATAGCCTTATTAACAGTGCTCTACACAAGTTGGTGGACAGGTGTAACCGCAACTGCATATTATACATTTATTTTGTCTCTTCTTCACTCTACCAAGTGCAGTGCCAAGGCTGCCACTTGGGTTACTTCATATATAAATATATACATATATACCCACATACATATATAAAATCGAAGTATATAATATTACAATAACAGCCGTCGGTTCTCGATTGTATTGCGTTACCCAATTAACCACATTTTATGGCCAGACTCGAACCGAGTTTTGTATTATATTTACAAATAGTTCATCAGGTTTCAATGGCTTTTTACATCTTTTGGCACACATTTTCAGTTGCTTTTATCTTTGCCCCCCCTCCCCTGTTCCATATTAAACAAGCTGTCGTATTACTTTTATGATTATTATTGTTGAAGGTGTGGGTAGTTGGCGGATATCGTTGACGCTCTTGTTGTTGTTGCTGTTGTTGTTGATATTGTTATTATCGTTGATATCGTGCCTTTTCAATGAACTTGCGTTTTAGTTAAAGCTGTTGTTATTGTTGTAGGCCTTTATTGACAACTGTCAGTTGTTGTTTTTGTTGTTGTTATTTCTATCACACAAAAGGCGCATTTGTTGATTTAGTTTGCCTGTTTTCGGACACAATAGCTCGTTGACAACAGTATGATATGAGCTACGATAGATTCACTAACTAATTGGAACAAGTTTTCTACTGTAGCGGTCAAAAATCTAAATGCTTTCCCCGTTGTCAAACCAGAAATGAAAATCGCAACAATAAATAAAACAAACGACGAAGCGTGGAGACGTTGCTCGATTTTTTCTTTTACCTCCAAAGAGGGTATAACAATTCTGTCACACAACAAAAACTGAAACTTGAACCAAAGCGAACCAAAAGAGTATATTGCGTGGCCCCATTACTAATTAAATAAATTGTTTATTAAAAATAAACAACAAAAATAAGACTAAATATTTGCGTATAAATACTAAATACAACTTTTTCTTTATTAAATAAAAGATTACCAAACAAGTTGCAAACCAATATCGGGGCTTACTGATGTGGATTTTCCAATATGATTTGAGATATACAAAATAAAAGTTTTTCGATGCATCAATATTTTGAAGGATGTTGATACCAAACAAAGTTCTTAAGTTGAAAACATCACATGACTGCAAGGGAATTTAATCGTCGATACCTCAAAGTTGTATTTCCAGGCGCACTTTTCACTTTATTTATAGCTGCACAAAGTGCAGAACGTGAAGCATTTTCTTTTTATTTTGCTGCATTTGGCGACTAGCCAAAGATTTTAGTGTCAGGGGAGCTGCGGGGAGGTGCATACTTAGCGTGCATAACCAGTTTACTACGTTTTTGTAACCAGTCCACCACCCAACCACCAAGCCACTCACCCACAGTCTGCGGGAGCAAAAATCCGCGAATGCTGCCACTAAAAAATTGCAATGAAAATAAATGCGCACGAAAAAAGAATTGGGAACATTTTAAGTAGTCTCCCCAGGGACAAGCGGGACGAGGTGTGCGCTGACAAAGGCTGAAAATGGTTACGAGGTCGTCTTTGTTATGCGTTGGTCACTTTTACTGTTGGGTCAAACACACACACATGCAAACAAAGGAAATGAGCTCATTTGGTTGACATTTTCCAGTTCATTTGCGTTGATTAAAGCTTTCTGGGCTGACATTTTATTTGACTTGGCCGAAAGCCAATTAATAATTCGCACCACGACACTAAAATCTAATTCTAGCCCGAACTCGAATTTGAATTCGAACACGAGCTTAGCAAAGGTCAGCAACAACGTTAACGACACCAACAACAACTATTTCATTTACACGAGACTCCATTACAAGCGCTGACTAATCCCTCCCAACGAAATAGAGTAAAGCAGAACCGCAAGAACTTCGCGCCGAATATTAGTTAGTGACGTCACATGCACAGCGGCGATATGAAGAAAGTCGAATGGGCTCCGATCATGCAGCCGCTGACGCACGTGAGTCAGCTACAGGCACCAGAGTTGCCAACTTTTAACAAGCAAAAACATATATTCGCGAGAAAAAACGTTTTAATATGGGGGACCGCAATTATTACAAGTTTTATTTTATTTTTTTTTAATGGTGCAGGTACGATTATATTTTTATAGTTTTTTTTAATATATTGCTCACAAAGTTGATAATTAATTTTATATTTTTAAAGTTTCCTATAGTAGTAGTACACTCCTGATCGCGGAGTTTGAACATGGTAAATATTTATTTATAGCATAAATAGAACCAATGTAAAAAACATTATCATAATTATTTTAATAACATATTTTTTTGTTTTATTGCATTTTCTTACATTTCTTACGACAGAGAAGAGCATGAATCGGCAACCCTGAGTAGACGCTCGTAAATGACTGTGAGAGAGCAAATAAGGCGAAGTGGCAAAGAGAGCAAGAGAGGCAGATCACATAACTGTTGACGCTGATAGCAAAGGTTAAATGCTCAATTTGTTGCCTGCCCGCCGTTATATTTCGCACATTGTCATTTTATTCGACTTCAAGTTATCAGTACAGAGAAGGGGGCAACAAGAGTGCAACTAAATATTTAAACGGTTCTTGGGCGCAAACGCAAGCAAATATGGCAAATAGAGCAACAATTTGTTTTAATTAAATATTAGCTACCAGCGACTAACCCCAACCGGTTAGCGATCTCAGCGGGGACTTTTTACCCTAAAACGGGTTTTTCTGACGCACTCACCTTATAGATTTGTATCTCCTCTAAAACAATTTCCGATTCCTTGAGCACGCGCTCCACCTCGTCGTACACCTCACGCTCCGTGTCCGTGGGCGCGGCATTCTCAAAGTCGAGGAAAACATCGTAGGATTTGGCGGCGCAACAATTCGAATCGTCGCGTGACAATAGACTCAGCAGTTTGCCCATTTTCTTAATTAGTTTGGCTTATTAAATATACGTATATTTTACTTTTTATTTGATTTTCTTATTTTATTTTGATTTTTTTATGAATGTATTTTGATTTGTTAGCACTTTTTGTTGCGTTTCACTCAAGCATGCACTTCTTTACGCTGCAATAGAAAGGAGAGGGAAGATACGTTAGACTTTAGCAGCTGTTGGAAGAGCTGCACCTGTTGTTGTTGCTACCTGCCTGCCTGCCTCTGTTAAGAGTTAATAAATTGTGGCGGCAAAGCAGCTGCTGCGCTCACATAGTGAACAAAGTAAACAGTTTTCGTTTTTTGACAGGGTGACACAGAGTGAACAAAAACCAATGCACGGCTACGTGATGCGACATTTGCATTGCGGGGGGTGGATATGGAGAGAGGCTGTTTGCCATGTGTCTCGCTGTGTGTGTGCGTGAGTGTGCGTGTGTTTGTTCTATTGAGAGCTGCTTGTGCGCAGGAAATGATGCGAAACTAAAACTTATCGAAATTAGTAAACAACGCACACACATACGCAACAACCACAAGGCCAATGTTCACACCAAGTAGGAAAAAGGCAATTTTCCACGCCACACAGCCACATGTAAACATTTTAGGTAGCCGCAGGCACACCCCCCTCCGTCTCGCGCACTCGCTTAGATTAATTGCGAAAAAAGGCATTGCACGAGTTTTTTTTATTAATAATTTTGTATACATATATATATAACAATTTATATACAATATATTTGTATGTGTCGCTCTGCGGCTTTGTTTATCTGCACCGCCTTATCTGGCTGTCACTTCTTTTTTGATACCCTGCAGCAACTGCACAAAGGGGTAGTTTGACACATAATGCATATAACAATTTGTTTAATATCTTGTCGCAGTTAACATTCAAGCAAATAACTGGGTATTTTTTAGTCAGACTCTTCCAACTGCAGCTGTTGTTGTTGCGTTGTTTTGCGCGCTTATCTTTTTTGTTACATGCACACACAAATTTATTATTTCTCAAGGGTGGTTTCGTAGCTTATTCCTGCATTGGAATTTCAGCAAAAAACAAGAATTTCCTCGAATACAAAAAAAACACACACAGGCAGGGCCAATTGCGCGCTTATCACCTTTTTCGCGTGTTTTTTATGTGTGTGTGCGTGTGATTGTATGTCAAAGTATTCACGTACCGCAGGAGCTGCCGCTTAATATAATATCGTTTAATGGTCGCGTTGCTGCATTTGCGCTTAAATCAACAGTGGCGTTTACACAAGGTTTATGTTTCAAAAAATATATAAAAACAGACACTAATAACACGCCGCAACACACACGCAACCTCCACTCTCGACGGCAGCTAAAAACGTACTAAATTTGACGTTTACAATACAGACAGACCGTATGGCTGATATGGGATTTTGTCATATGGAATGGTACGCTGCCTAAACAAGCTGCTAACAAGTCTGATCATACCATTCGATTATTGTTTACAGTGAACAAATTTTTCGACTTACCCAAAGAGCATATTAAAATGTACAAAGGAGTTCTCAATTTGATGTAAACATTTTCTCTCTGTAAACATAGCTCGTTTAATTTTTTCTGCAATATTTCAAATATTGACCTCCTTACCAGCTGGTATTATATATTAAGTGTTGAAAAGCGTTAAAACGAAAATTGTACGCTTGTTCCAAACTGTGTGCACACACTGGCAGTCACTATTCGTTTCTCATTTTCCTGAGAAAAAGAAAAAAAGGAGAAATATGAGCGAAGACGGCAAAAAGTCCCAACTGGACGAAGTGCAGCTTCTGCTGATCGATCGCATATCCAAGAATGACACCAACGGCTTCAAGCAGCTGCTGGGCCAGCTGAAAGGCGGCGTCAACTTCGTGGACGACAGCGGAATGTCGATTTTAGCGCACGCGAGCTTTAAAGGCAACAAAGAGGCGGTGCAACAATTGCTGGACATGGTGAGTGAAGAACACTGGGTATGTGCTCAACTAAAACCAACTCTTCTGCTGAGCAGGGCGCAGATGTAAATCTTAATCAGCACGGCGCCGATTACACCCCGCTGCACTTCGCCGCCCTGTCGGGCAGCACGCACGTGTGCCGGCAACTGCTCGACGCGGGAATCAATCCGAACAGCATCAACAGCGTGTCCCGCACTGCCTCCCAGATGGCCGCCTTTGTGGGTAATCACGCCTGCGTGGAGACCATCAACAACTATGTGACACGCTCCAGCTTGGAGTATTACACACAGCTGCACGGCCAGCAAACGGAGCCGCACATACCGCCCGTCTTGTTGAAGTCCTTCCACAGCTTTGTCACTGACATCAATCTGCATCCCGTTCGAATTACGTTAAATGCCCAATCGCTGGGTCTGCTGAGGATCCTGCCCAACCTGCGCAAGACCTTGGCGCTGATGTGCGAGAAGGAGATGCAAAAGACGCACGACATCAACGAGCTGCTCGCATTCAAGTTCCATTATCTGGGCTGGATCGTCAGCGAGCTGTTGCGCTGCGAGGAGCAGTTCAAGGCACAGCACAAGGAAAAGACGGGAGACGGCGATGCCAACAAGAATGACTTCATTGAGGTGTTCGTGAAGCGTGTGCTCAAGGAGAACAAACTGGGGCAACTGGACTACGTGGAGTTTACGGTGCGCGAGTGCGCCCGAGAGTTTCCCTACCGCGAGTGCACGATTTTCCGCCAAATAGCCACGCAGCTGGGCGCCAAGGATGCGCCACCAGCACTGGTCATCCTGCGGAATGCCATCAACGGGATGCGCGGCTTTGTGGTGAGAAACAAATAATGATCAATTATGAATATTGAATGACAATGGCATATTCCTGAAAACTTTGCAGGACGAGAGCAGCTACTGCAGTTCCTGTGGCCAGGAGAAGCCCGACAAAAAGTGTTCAAAATGCAAGGCGGTGCAGTACTGCGACCGCGAGTGCCAGCGTCTGCACTGGTTCATGCACAAGAAGAGCTGTCCACGTCTGTTGGCAGCCGTCCTGGCCGGCGCCAAGGAACAGCCAAAAGTGCCAATCGACACCTCCGAGCTGCAGGAGGAGCTGGCCAAGTTGGCAGCATAATTCTAATGCAATTCTAATGATTACCTGCATTTTAAATAAACTAATTCACATTTGTTTAAAAGCATTGAAATTCGGTGATTATCTTTTCCTTATACTAAAGTACTCGTTATCTATAAATCAGCTGTTTAAGCAAAGTGGCGCCATCTTGCGAGTCAGAAGTGTAACAACCAAACTAGCCAAATTAATAATCAGCTATTTGAGTCAAGTGGCGCCATCCTGCGAGTCAGCAGTGTACTACTGTCGGCGAAACCAAATTAGCCAAATTTGCAATCAGTTAAGCGCCATCATGCGAGTCAGCTGTGCACTACAGTTGCCAATGTAGCTAAGACACAACCAAAAAGGTCCATTGAAAAATTCGATATTGGTCTTTCTTCAGTTTTCTATATATACATATAACTCAGCATGTTGCGTAAAGTGGCGCCTCCTAGCGAATCGGGTATGCTTGCAATATTTTTGGTCTGTGTAGCCACGACACAAACCATTAAGAGTTAAATACCGATAACCAGTTTGCGAATGTTCTAAAATTTAATTAAATATTTTATTATATTTGGTGCTATAAAAACAAAAACGCGACATACACATAAAATCGCAAACACGTACGAACGGCAACACCTTTGTTACAAAAACAATAAAGCATCATTATCGGAATTATCATTATCAACAGCTTTGACCGCAAAACCGGATAGCGCGAGATCAAGCTGCACATAAAGATTCATTAAGTATATTAAAACAAGCACAAATTAGAAACGTGAGGCGAGCAATTTGCATTTTTATCGCATAATCTACGAATTTTGACGCTTTTTGCCACTGTTTTTAACAAGAAACCAGCTCAAAATCAATATGTACATATATTTATAAGTTCAACAAATTAAGGCTCCGCGTTTAAAAAACACTTCCAAAACGCAGCTGCCGACAAAATCTACACATTATGTTGGGTGAAAACGTGCAAATCCCATAATTTAATTGTTTCAAAATCCAAAACAACAAATTCTATGAAAAAAACAAAAAAAAAACAAAACAAAAAGACAACAAAAGAAGTCAAAACGACTAAGCTAAAAATTAGTCAAAGCAGCTCCAAAACGATAATAATATTCCAGTTTTGTGTAAATCGGTGAATTATTTCGCGCTGTCTTAAGTTATGCATATCATATGCAAAAGATTTCTATGAATGAAATTAGCTGAAGCCGAGGCAAACAAATAAGCAATTTTGTGCGGTTTTATTTGTATTTTAAAAAGCGCGCTGTTGTTTGAACTCCGTTCGCTAGCTCGTAATCAAGCTAGAAATTCTAGTACCTAAAAACTTAATTAAAGTTATTAAGCCCGGTTCGAAACGTTTGGCGCCACCGTTTAGGAAGCCAGCAGCTACAACAACACGGGACCGCACGCAAGCGCTTTGGGTCGTCGAGAGTGTCGCCCCGCTGGCTTATCGAACCAATTATGCAGGCTAAAAAGGCAGCCGCCGGCGCACAGGCAGATTTGTCGCATTTGACGCGATAATAATGCACGAGAAATGGCCACACCACTCGATCCAATCCACAATCCCCCACATCCAGCGGCCAACGGCCATAAAAGGTGCGATAAAAACGAAAATTTCACAAGCCAGAGAGATGCACAGCAGCCGCTTTGCCGGCTCTCCGATTCTGCGTCATCAGTCCGAGAGTCGAGTCGACCGTCGGCAAAGTTTAAACGCCTTCAAAGCCGTCAAATCGCTGCTCATAATGGATGCCTTATCGTTGAGAATTGTTTTAACTACTACCGGAGTTGGTTTTAGGCCAAATCGACCGCACCGACGTTGTCTGTTGGCTTTAGAGTGGCGCTGATGGAGCACATTAATTTGCTTTAGGCCCGCCAAAGTTGATTTCAACTGGCAAAACCTGTAAAAACGGAAGCTCCGAAGGTTGTGCAACAGCTTCAATTTGCGATGTGCTCGAATTCAGCAAAAATAAATTCCCTGCTCGTGCTAAATAGAACTATCGATTGTCCCTATTCGATAGCATTGGAAAGTTGCTTTCAAAGCATGGCTGCACACCCAAAAACCAGTTGGTGATGGTTCAGGCTTAGGTTCGGTTCGTGAAAATAATTTTTTTTATAATAAAACCAAAAATTCTTGTTTGCGTTTTTTTAATTAAGAGTTAAAATATTTGCTATATAATTTTCATATATGCAGCCTTTGAGCTAGACAGTAAATGTTTTTGGGTTTGAAATTTACAGAGTTTTAAAGTTGAACCAAATCAAGGTTCATGCTTGGTTTAATGCTTAAAAATATTGGAACCGATTCGGCTGAGGCTTGCTTAAAAATAATTAACAGATGACAACTTAAGGCTAGTATACTGCACACGTGATCACAACAAAGGTTGGCAGCGCCAAACGTTGACATCAATAGGCTAATATGGCCGAGATGCTGAAACTGTTGCGTTTCGTTGAAGTCTTTGGGCGCGGCGTATTCGTTGGCGCTGTGCTGTGTGCGGATGAGGGCGATGCTGTGGCAGGTTCCGCCGGAGCAGCTGGTGCTGGTACATAGGCCGCCGCAGGAGGCGCCGCTGCGAAGTAAGCCGCTTGCAACAAAGCTGCGCCCGGCGCAAAGCTAAGCGCATGTCGGTACGGATGGGCTGTGCTTGTGGCTGTGGGTGCACTGGCGTAGTAGGCCGGCGACAGACTGCGCTGCGAGTCCTGGTCAAAGTCGGCACGCTGACGCTTTGCCTGGGGCGAATCGCAGCTGCTCACGCTGGAGCCATCATCTTCGGAATCCGCGCTGGAGTTGGAGCTGCTGTTCAGCTTGCGCTTGCAACGCGACTGGCCGGACTCCCGGAAGCCCTTGGCAAACGGATTGTTGTCAATCTTCAGCTTGGTAATGCGATCGTTCTGCAACACATAGAAAATAAACAGAGTCTCGGTCAGTCCACTGCTGTAATCTGAGCTGGCTGGCGTCAATGAGTAGCCACAGCACTTGAGC
Organism: Drosophila micromelanica; assembly: GCA_004143825.1. Taxonomy (NCBI): domain Eukaryota; kingdom Metazoa; phylum Arthropoda; class Insecta; order Diptera; family Drosophilidae; genus Drosophila; species Drosophila micromelanica. Next base: position 135,470 of record SCDY01000017.1, on the reverse strand, counting down.
ATTGTGTCAATGTCGCAATCAGGCAATCAGCGACAGTGCACGACTAGCTCAAGTGGTTTTTTGCCCATTGCGAGAGGCGACAGGCGACAATTAGCCGATGACCCCCCGTGGCGCTATTTTTATCGGCTGGCCATCTCTTCAATGAGAGAAAGGGAGAGTTACCCACCTGATAGGCAGTCACGGCGACAAACTCCGTCTCCGGAAAGACAAATGCCTGCTGCGGTGCCCAGGGTAGCTGGGTGAGCTCGCTGCTGCGGATGATGTGAAGACGTGGCTGATATTTGTGCATGCTGGCCAATACAATCTGTTAAAGAAATAGAGAGAGAGATTAGGTTATGGCCAACTGTGCAACGGAATCGGAGAGCAAATTTAACTTACATGTCCATTGCTGTCGAGCGTGTTGTTCGTCAACTTCACCTTGTTGAACAGCAGCGCCTGGGATTGCCAGTGGGCGCCCGTTGCCGGACTGTCCGGATGGAGGTACATGCGCTGGGGACTCTGTGGCTCGGCGCCGCCGGCTGGCACCCATTGGGAGCCGGAGAACTTGTAGCGGCAGTCACCAATGGGCACCATCTCCAGCAGGACACAATAGTTGGCCTCCTCCTCCAGTCCGCTCAGCGAGACACGCATCGAAGGAAACATGCGTCTGCAAGAGAACCACAAGAATAGATGTTGATTAAGTGACCAGTATGAGCACATACACAAAGGTACAGAAAAGGCAGATACACATAAATCAAGGTATGTTTCTAAGCGCAAAAAAGGCGTTGCCCTCGCATTTTGATTTGTGGCCTGGCCTAACAAGTGTGTAATTATGGCCAGCAGGGGGAAGGAGAGGCAGAGCCTAGCGTTGCATCGATTTAAAACGTAACGAAAACAAATCCCAAACGAAAAAAACCGGGTTTATCAGATCAGACTCAAAACAATGCCAGTTGAATAAGACTGTCTCATATGATTAATTGCAGGGTGCGCAGGGATTGGCGCCAAACAATTAGACAAGATCTGACGGGCATGCAGCTTAACGGCTTCCAAATGTGGCGCTACGAGCAGTCAATGCATGGCTAATGAGCCGAGAAAGTGGACACACACTGCATCTATACGCTCCACACTCCACACTATTCTGGCCAACTCATAATTATGTTAATTTTCATCGGGCTGCCGGTCGGTAGTCGGATTCAGGTTCGGAATCCAGCTATCAGACAATATCCATAAGATACCCGAGGGGGCAACAACAAAGCGACCCATTGTAGGCAAAAGTGTGAAAACGCAGGTAGAGAGCGACAAACGGGCCGTGGCCCTTGCTCGGACCGGGTTTTGTGTATGGGTCTGGGATCTCTGTCTCGGTGCATTGTCACAAAGATTTTTATGAGCGCGCCGGCGCCAGGACGGCGGTTGCGGCTGCACTTGTTGTTGTCACTGTTGTCCGCGCTCCTGCTGCGTTTTGAATTATCGCTAGGCGCCACATTAGGCCGCATTTCTTGTTCGTTTTTTCTTTGTTGAAGAGTCCGCGGGTCATGGCAAATATTTACATAGGCCCCGTTGCACTTGACTCTTCGAGTTGTGGAAAACACAAACTATTTGCATAGGATGTGGCACAGTTCGTGGAAAACCTACCTGCCGCTCTTCGTGATGATCATTTCGGTGCCGATCTGATGGAACTGCTGCCACAAATCGTTATTCTCCAGTTTGGCCTCCACGCAACGCGGCAACGTCGGTCGACTGGGCATCAAAATTTGAGGCTGGGGCTGAGCCATATGCATGGGCAACATTGCCGGAAAGGGATCTGTTGGTTGGAGGTAGAATTAAAATTAATTAACTGTCAGTTAACAGCTTTAAGTTAATTTAGCTTAAACATTTTTACACTAATTGCAACTGTCTTCCCGTTAATGTTGTATAACAGAATTCACTTTAACAAATTATAAACGCTGCTTGAAAAAATTTAAGTTTAGTCACATTGCAAAATTAATTCACGAATATTGAAAAAGTTTTGTTTTAGAATCTCTCTACTAAATAGAACATATAATCACTTGAACTTGAGTACCCTATAGTTAATTAATTTTGATTTGATTCACTTCATCTCCAGCTTTGCCGTCGGCACTTGGAGCAGCTAACTTACCTGGTATACGCTGGATGATTTGCTGGCGGTACAGCTCATGGGCCAACTGCTGCTGCATTCGCATATCCATTATTTCGTGCATGGACAACATTCTCGATAGATCAATTTCGGAAATTATTGGGCTTAAATAAAAGTCTGTACTACTCGTGTTACACTTCACTTTTCGCACTGGATTATTATTGCTGCGCTGCGCTCGATGTTCTGACACGGACGACGTTTCGCAACGAACTGATCTTGGACTGATCGCGGCAGCTGCTTAGCTGCGTGCACGTCGTAGCCGGTTCCAGTTTCGGGCTACCTGCCAAACCAGTTCCAACAGCGGCGCACGCCGATTGGCTGACTGGGCAGACGCCTACGCTGACGTCGTTCGACTATGGCGCACTCGCTCTGGCGACGATCGTGCGCCATTTTGTGTGGAAATGCGAGGGGGAAAAGCAGCTAGCTAGCTATTGAGGCGGCAGCCAGCTTGGACCGTGCTGCGCACCTAGTGGCGAAGTTAACGCTTAGCACTGTTGATTTTCATCAGCCGCAGTGTTTTTCTGCGCCACTGACTTCGCTCCCTCTGCCGCTGTCCCGCTCTGGCGCACTGTCAGCCAGACTTCAATGTGGCATGCTTTGTAATTCAGAAGTGAGATTTTCCACAGCGCGCCTGTCTGCATCACCAGCAGCAGCAGCAGCAGCAACTGCAGACGGCTGGAAAAATGCCCGTTGCTATTTTCAATGCGACTTTGCCTTCCCCTGTTTTGCTCTTGAGGGTCTTTGTGGATCTGGGACTGGGACTGGATCTGGTGTCTTTTGGGCATTCGCCGTTTTTCGTGGCGTGTAATTAGCCACCATTTTGGCTCTTGCTGGCATTGTCTGGCATTTTGTATTTATGTATTTTATGCAGACAGGTGAAACATAAATTTTGTTGGTTTTGTTAATTGCCCGTTTCGGAGTTTCGAAATACCCCATACCCATTTACAGCCAGTTGCTGTTTATTTGCCAGATTGCTGGCCATAGTTTCCCGAAAATTGATACATTTTGGGTCTGCTCAGGTTCTCAACTATTGATTAGTGCTTGTCAGCGCTGAAAATTGCTTCTAATCGCCGTTGGAGTGCATTTCCAGAAACCTAATCACAACGTCGCAGTAGCCACAGGAAGTCAGCATGAATGTTAACAATTTTGACCCTACCATGATTCACAGTGAAACATTTTCAAATTTTACAGGTTCTATTTAAATAGATAAAGTTGAAGGATCATTGGTATATGGTATTTAAAATATTTATGGTTTTTATTATAAGTTAATTTTTTCTATTTTAAGTAAATTATAAAGTATCAGTCAATGATTACGAGCTATTCTGATCGGAAAGCAATTTTCATTTTTGCCCATATTTTTTTAAGGTTTCGAGATTCCGAATCAATCAAAGTTGTGTAAAGTAAACAACGCATAAATAAAATCAAACTACTATCTGGTCAGATCATGTCGGTGATGGTATTATATGTTTAGGCTTTTAGCTGTTAGTATTTATTTTTAGATCTTTGAATACGCTGAACCCATTGAAAATGGGTGAAAAGGGGTTTGTGCAAATGTATGTAGGTATCTCCTTATCCATACGTTTATGAATATTAATAAAATCTTTTTTTACCATATCTCGGAAACTATAAGATCTTAAGGCACCAAATTAAGTGTGGGCTTGGGATATCTCCCCATAATTGCCCTAAATATCAGAAAAGCGCAAATCAAAAACTGCGGACTTGTGTTTTTGTTTGTACATGAAAATTTCAAAACTATCATACTTCTAGTTTATAAATAAATCAAGAATTTAGTCTCTGTAGTGTGGGCCAAGTGCAGCCACTAAGTAAAGTGCGTGCAATGAGTGTTTGTGAGTATATATATATATTTTGGTGTATATGTATTTATATTTAAAGTATCTAAATAATTATTACTATATTATTGTTATTATTATGAGATAAGAGAGTGTTTGGTGGAAGTCTCAAAGATCTCCCTCCACAGCCGAAAAACAATGTTTATTATTAATTAATGCTATTACCAATATTATTATTATTATTCTGTTATTTTAGTTAATTATTTTATATTATTATTTTAGTTGCCTAAATACTTCTTTCCTCTGTTTTACTTCTAGTGTAAAAATAAATGTAAATTGAAAAGTGTTGACATTGAACTTAAAGGAATATTTAAGTATAGACCCCTATAGACATTTTCCCGCGTCCATAACAATCCCAAGGCAGTGACACTTTCCTGGGAATGCCCGAAAACAATTTGCACTTCACGTCAAGCGCTACGGCCAAAACACATTTTGTCGCCGGCAAATAATTTCGAGCTTGAGTTCACTGCAAACGGACTAGAAAGAAGGATTCCAGCTAAATGCAGTGCAAATTCGACGGGCGCACTCTATAAATTGACATTTTGGGAGCATTAGCACGTTTGCCGGCGTAGACGGCATGTTTCCGGTGAACTGGCAGAGTCCAGGACCAATCCTCAGACTGCCGCATATGTCCACATGTGTGTATGTATGTTGACTGGTGACATTGCGTCGGGCGCCAGTGCATCATAAAATATTTGTACAAATAGCAGCGCAACTTTATTTGACACAAAGACAATAGGAGCGAACAAAAGATATGAAATCGCAACGCTTCACGCCTGCCTGAAGCGCAAGCCGACAAAGAGTCGCAGCCAGAAAAGGGCCAGAAGACGGTAGTCGCTGGATGTTGCATGCTGGACAGCATCTGGGGGCGTTGCAGGCAGTTTTATGGCCGATTCTAGTCGGCGATAGAAATATGGCCCGGTCGGTTCAGGTGTAATTGCGTCACTAAACGGTTAACTCGGGCAAGGTCACGCGAACTCTCAAGAGCTGAAGAACTGAAGAGCAGACTTGGCTGTGCCACGTTTTGCGGTAACTTCTGCATTGGTGTGAACTGTGCCGCAGGCGGGCGTCTTTCATTTTCCAAACCAACTTAAGATGTTGTACCTGACCAAGACGAAGATGCGAACGAGGGCAAAGTTGTCGCCAATTGAAGCAATAAAATTCTATTGTTCCTTGTCGCGCGACGCGACGCGACAAGTGGCTCGAATCGGGCACTCTCAAGCAGCGCTTGGCGCCAGCCCATCAGGTCCTGTCGTCCACTTGTCCGCCTTTGAGCGCACTTATCTGCCGCCTGCGCATCTGTCTGTGGACGGCACAGCACAGTAGCCAGCAAAGGCTCAACGACATGTGTTTGGCTTTGATAAGAGATTTGATGCGGCTACCGTTAGACAGCTGCCAACTTCCAACTGGCAACTGAAAACTGAAAACTGCGTACAGTCGGAGAAAATCCCAAGAGCTTTGTACTTGAATCAAAACAAGTATTTAATATTTTATTTTAAAATGAAAGCAACATTTTAGTTAGTTAACAACGCTTTTTATTATTTAATAATTTCTTAATTTGGGGCACAAGTACTTTAAGTAGAACAAGTAAAAATGCTGCAGTCGGGTGTAACCGACTATGCAATACTCTTTCACAATATAATAACAGCATAAGCAGAGTTGAACGTGGTCTTAAATAATATTGCAATTTGTGTACAATTTGAAGAATTTTAATCTTTGTTATAACTTTAAAATTAGAGAAGACATTTATTGCACAACTTAACGACCCCAAGATTTGATCGATTTGCCAAAAAATGTTATCATTTATCTTATTTAAACCCGATTAAAAATCTATTGGAAGTATAAAGACGGACAGACAGTAAAAGAGACATTTCACAAATATACACAAATGCTTGTAACTTAATTCTTTGATAAATGTTGTTGTTTTTCTTCGAGTGTAGGGCTAAAGCAATCAGAAGCTCCGCAGCCGTAACCCACATAGGTTGTAGACAGGCGACGTCAAATCGTTGGGCTAATTAAAATATATATAAACTAGCTAACAAAATGACGAGCCAAATGCGTTTATTAAAAGACCATCAACATTGTGGTTATTAGGGCCATGATCAATGGGCAGACAGGTTGCATTTATGCTGCCCCCAGAGGCACAACAAATCAATAAATCATGGATAACCCTAATTAACCCATACACAGGGAAAATGTTGCGACTGCTGTGGATTGTCACCTGCTCCAAGCACCAAGAAGGCAACAAGTTACATATAATTTATGAAAACAAACCAGAAGAACATCTACGAAAATGCCCATCATAAAATAATATAAATGATATAAACGACACTGTCTGCGCCTAATAAGCAGCATCGCGAGGCGTTGCCGGGCCCCGAATCCTGAGAAAAATGCACAGAGATGCAAACCATGCGATAAGTCACCAGTTCCAGTCCCAGATCGGAGTCGGAGTGTTTTAGGCGCCTGCAACTAAACGCTAAACGAGTTAACTCGCTGATAGAGATCTTTGGGTAAATACTAAGCCGCAGCTGAAGGTGCGTTCAGCATCATTAGGGCAACCAAAGACAAAAACAACAACGACGACGAACCAGACGACCACGACGATGATTTAATTTTCCAACACGCTTTCTACCACGCTTGGCCCAAAACTTAGAGCCAAAAAAAAAAGAATTATAAATAAATAAATAAAAAGATATGTATAAAGAGGAAGAAGAGAGCAACACCAGCATGGGTTCGGGCTCGATTTTGAATGATCGATGGCCTGTCGTTGAGATGATCACTTTCTGTGGCTGCCTAGCGGCTACTAGTTGAGATACTTAACGACGACGAGCCGAGAGCTCGACCCAGTCCGGGCATAATAATTTGTTAAGATGTTTGTTGCGATCGATGGCTCGATTGATCGCTGCAACCTTTTTACATTTTTCTTAACCAAAATACTTCTTTGCATATTTATATTTCTCACGTTGTGGGGCTCCACTTAAACTGGCTACCCCTGGCTGTTTCCACAGCGGACGCCTGTCACAAGATCAGAAATCAATAAGTATCTGTTAGATACATTATAGTTAGGCGCCCACAAGTGCCAGTCTCAAAGAGAAAGAAAGAAAGAAAGAAAGAGAGAGAGAGAAAGACAGTCTCCGGCTACTGATCGCTCTGATCATCTAGACGTCGCCACCAGGGCGCTGTTATCTGCAGTTCGGCATCTGGACACATTACATTGCTACTTAAGATACATTTTCCAGGCTGCGGTATCGATTGCAAGCGTTTCGCCATATCGATTACATCGACGCGACGCGACGCGACCCGTCGCTGGCGGCGGCTTCTCTTTGCATTGGCCTAGCGGCAATTGACCCTAGCACAGAAGTCGATCTATGTAATCGATACGGGATCTCGATCTCACTAGCAAACGCGATCGCGATCGCAAAACTTGTATTGGCCGTTTGTCGCGTCTTCCTGCTAAAAGATTTAGCGGCCTTTTAGCCTGTGATCTTTGTTTCATGGGCGGGCGGCTGCGATTCGCCTGAGGTTGTCATTGATCAACGATTCCCATTGGCCATTTGGCAGTCGCTTTGCATGGAACGGATCGACCCTCTGAGCCGATCTCGAATGTCCAGCCCGTTGTGACACTCATTTAGCATGCCACTCACAACTCCATCGCCCTAATTAAAATAAATTCTGTCAGACATTCTCCTTTAATTTTTTCGCGCACCTCCATTCGACTCGTTGCCCATTTCACAACAGCAACAAACGAATCAAACCAAGATACAATTCTAAACCTCAACGTACCGAACACTAAATACGCTTCCAGTTAAATATGTATATTATTTGTACACTTTCTTATGAAAGTCATATAATGAAGTTATTTATTTTGGATAAGTTTTAGCCAACATCTTAACGTGGATAACAAAAAACTTATCCATAAATATATTAAATGCATTATTTTTTTCTGTTTCTACATACAGTGCATACTTTTAACTTTAAGCGTTAATAAAGTTAAGACTATTAGGCATATTGCAACAAATGTGGTACTAAAATAAATAAAATAAAATAAATAATTGCTTATTCACGTATTTTGTACACGAATATTTAGGAACGTGTGTATCATGTAAAGAAAGGATTAGGTGTATATTTTTAATATATTAAATCGATTTTGAGAAATCTTTATAATACAATTTGCAATTGGCGCATTTGACGAAGAATACAGATATACATACAATTTTTTAATCCACGATTAAATTTTGTAAAAATACTAATTACAAGAATTTTTGTATTTACTAGTACAAAGATTCTAAGGTTAGGATCCGCAGTCTTTTAATTAGGAATTTTGACAATAATAAAAATTTTTTGTTTTCTTAACTTAGAAATTGTTCACTCTGGCAATGTTTGTACTAGCTTTAAGCTCTTGGTTTTATCTCTGAGTGCAGGCAGAGTAGCCTTAAATTAATTTTAAAGGTGAGAGACTAATTCGAGTCTTCCTCTCATTAAATGTATTACACAATTTTCGACAAAATTAAATTACCCTCAGCTATACTCTTGCACACACACACACACATACGAACACACACATATATATTCGTAAACCACCAAAGTCGAAGCGAGAAAACATGCAATAAATACGTCAGGTAATACGTCAAATGCTCGAATGGAGACGGTGTCCGATCGCTTGGGACGATTAAAAATGCACATTATTAATTAGTTGTTATAATTGCATTTAAAAATCCATTAATATTTATAGAATTCATAATAAATAATGAGGCGCAGTGGCAGTCGCGGTGCGTTCCCCCCTCCCCCAAAGACGGCGACAACGAACGCCTCTAAATGTCAAAACAGTCGACGAGGAGCCGCATCCACATGGAGGCTGGTTAATGGCGGCAGCAACTGCGCCAAGTTTGGCAATTTATGCGGCCTGCAATTTGGCGAGTTAGGATCGCCCCATGATGTGTGTGGCATAAGTATTTGAAACGAGTTGCCTTTGACAAATACTTTGGAGTGTGTCCGAATAATGTACGTGAGAAATCGTCGAGTGGGGCATTCTCGACTGATCAAGAATTTGGCAACGAATGCGACCAAAACCTACATTTCTATAAATACAATCAATTGAAATTCTTGGGAATATCATTTCAGTAAATCACAAAGATAATCAATTGCAATCTAAGCAACAAGTGGAATCAACACAACTCCAGATCTATCTTTTACAGCCGCTTTATCACCACTGTTAAAGAAACAAACAAGGATCCTGTAGCGCATTTGGTGATGCCAGCAGAGCCCAAAATGAGATCGTGTTCCTTTGGTTGCCTTTCTGGCGCAGCCTTCATAAATATTTATGTCTCGTCATTGAGCCCAATTTTTTATAACGCATATTAAATTGTAAATTAAAAACAAATTTTTGTTGACTTTTCTACACTCGAGCACAGTGTTTTATTGTCGTTTATAAATACATACAAATACATATATATATACATATATTTATATGTGTCTGCATGAAGTCCGCCTCACAGTCAAAAACTGAACCCATAATTAAATTTTAACATTTCCACCTTTTTATATTCGGTTTCAATCCGTTGGCTTGTCTTTGACTGCGATCAGAGTGCAGCAAATGTCGCCTCTGTCTCTGTCTCAGTCTCAGTCTCAGTCTCAACTCCAGAGATTCTCAGGCAAGTTGCACGCTGTTCCATTGGCCCGCTGGCCACAAGCCGAGTTCCCAGTCATATCAGGAAAGGGTGAAATATATCACTGGCGCCAACGTACCGCCCGCTGTGCCCCAAACGTGGTAAATTTTTTATTGCAGCCGTTTAGGCGAGCGTTTGACTGCCAAGGACATCAATCAAAAATTCTGTTGATTCGTTTCTTTCCCCCCGCAAATGGAACAGCGAGGGGTTCTCTGTGGCTGCTTGTTTACTGCCTTGACACTAAACACAAGTGTGGGCTTCATTTGATGATGACCATTAGACGCTGGAAATGAAACTTTCGGGCTGGAGACGCGTTAATATGATAATATGCAGCTAGGCACCTCAGTCTAGGCTTTGTACCTGTTGCAGCATCTTTCTCTTTTATGAAATAAGCAATTAAAAATGAATTTGAGGCCGCATCATGCTGGCAATTTAATGGCCGCCATTTAATTGGATTTCAATGTTTTGTCTTTTATGCAGCTCCAGCTATCGAATGGGGGATGTGTGGTGGGTCCTCGCCCGAATCCAACAATCAAACATCTTTGATGGTAAAACTATAATTAAGTTAAACATTTATATTGGCAGTTTATCAACCTCGCCTAGAAGTGGGCTTTTATATGGGCTTCTCCATTGCCTGATTGAGTTATGAATGTTGCGATGACAGCGCTCGATACGAGGAACGGTAATGAACATAAATGCCAGGCACATGTTAAGCCTACAGCAATCTCGGGTTAGATTCGTGACACGAAACTGCACTTTGACATGACAAGCAAAGTAGCTGTTAACCTCCCATGTAACTGGATCCGCATTTGCTGTTTCCATTGTTTATGTAGCACATTAGTCAAACCTAAAGTAGACAATTGCAGCTCAATCAAAACCAGATACTCCTTGCTGGTAGCCCGCCCACCAAATGTCATCCAAACCAGGACATGCCTCTGGCTCCATTCCATTTGTATAATTGTGCACACAGTTGGTCAGTTGACGGGACCGACGACTGGCGCGACGTCTCTCAAACACGCCCCTATCTCCAGCACTCGACAGTCGACTGACCCAAACCCAAAGTGAATCAGTGTGTGCGTGTGTGTGTGTGTGTGCGACCTATAAACTTAACGTGATTCCTCTCTGGTTTTTATTATTATTTCTTTTTGTTTCAAGATCCCACAAGTCGACTTGAAATCGAGTTTAATATGTGAATGCGTTGATTGCCTCTGCTTTTTAATAAAATGATAACTTTTATACCAGTCAAATATTTCATTTCCTTTTCGACAATGGCGACGACGACGACGGCAAGACGTCCAGAGGGCAAAGCCAGAAACGTAAAATCATCATCAAGTAAAAGGAAGATAACGAGCTCTCTAGAAAAGACACGAAACTTCTATACCCTGCATTGAATAAGTTTTCTAATAACTTTATTAATAGTACCAAAATAATTTTTAAATTCATTTAGCATTCGTCTTAAATGACAATTACATAAATTTGACTAAAATTTATAAAAATAAAAATTTAAATTTAATAAAAAGCTTTTTTGAGAACAACGCTGACAATTAAGACATTTAAACTTAAGGAAAACCAAGGTAATTTTTCCTGATCTAAACAAACGTTCTAAACATGTTGAAGAAATACCTATAAAATAAAATTTAAAAATTTAGTTTTATCTGAATTAATAATTGCTTGCTCTATCTTTGCAGCTGCTGCTTAATGTGCATTAGCTGCTTGTGTTTTGCCAATTCAGCAATGGGTATCATAACACGGACTCGTAACAACTATGCAAGCAGCTTTGGCGCATGAATAATCACTTCCCAGCACAAATTGGAGACTGGTCTGAACGTATTTGCACCTCTGAATTCGGTGTGGGCACAGTCGCAGCAGCAACAACAAGAACAACGGCAGCAACAACTTGGCCGAAGCCCAGACGAAGATAGCGCCAGTCGGCTGCCGCTAACCCAGCAGCAGCAGTCAAGTCGAGTGAAGGGCCCAAAAGCCAGACCCCAAATGTGGACCCTGGCTAACTGGCTCCGCTTCAAGTTCGTAGTTCGTGCGTGTGCCGTGCCCTGTCCCTCTTACTCCCCGCCCGTCTGTGTGTGGCATGGTGTGGACGGGCGGTGGCAAGATCGTTTAGCAGCGCGCCGGCGCACTTCATTGCCTGCTCTGGCCAGCCTACAACAGCGCTCTGTTCGCCGCATTCCAGCCAAATTTGCTCGCAACATGAAAAAAACTGCTGCTTATTTGTTCGTGCTCTCGTTGCAGTTGTCCAGATTATATGGACATGAATGTTGCCATGCGGCTGCTGCGGTTGCTGCTGATGCTGATGCTGATGCTGATGCTGCGCCTGGCGCCAGTTTTTGGCTGCTCAAATGTGGCATTTAATGAAAATTTCCCCCAGCTTTTGTTTTTTTTTTTTTTATGGTTGTTGTTGTTGTTGTTGTTCCTGTGTTTGCTTGTTTGGCTGCACAATGGTTTTGGCAGCCCCTTAGGGTTCTCAGTTGAAGTCATCGTTTAGAGGTCTTGCGAGTTTTTACACTCGTTCACTCAGCGAAAAGTGTGTATTATATTAAAGATACAAATTTGAAACTTGGAATACATAATATAATATAGAATTTTGAAATATCCTATAAATACCGCTTTTTTCTAATGAACGTTTAAACATCGAACCGAAAGAATTTGGTTTATCCCTTTAAATAACAAACATTGATAATTTCTCTATAATAACAATAATGTTAACGTCAGTTTTTGACCGCTTAAAGCTGTGAAAGAGTATTGGTCAGTCGGTTACACCCGAAAGCAACGTTCTTATTTCTTTTTTTGAAATTGTAGGAGAGTCAGTCTGAAAATGTGTAATTTTTAGACACTATACAATTTAAATAAAATTCAATAAACTAATAATATTATATATAAATATATTATATTTATATTTTTTTTTTTGTAAATGTACGTTTGACTATCACTTTAAAGCAACGTAGCTCATAGCTAGTTCGTTATGACCCTGTCAGAAAAGAAGGCCAAATAACGAAAATCGGTGCTGTTGGCGTTAACGAGACTTTTGACAGGTTGATTCATGCTCACGTCGCTGACTTGGCTTATTTGACCCAAAGTAGGGGTCTGTCCATATATATATATATATATATGTGTGTGTGTGTGTGTCTGGCCCACCAGTCAGGCAGCCAACTATCCAGCGATCGCCTGTCCATTTGTTTGTTTTTCTTATGGCTTATGGGAGTTAACCCAAAGCAACAAAAACATTTTTATTAATGACCACCGAACGAGAGTTAAAAACAAAAAAAAAACAAGTAAATACAACAACAACTGATGCCACACAATTGCAATGGGCGCCAAAAGGGCCACTTGGTTGAGGCCCAGACGCTGCTCGAGCCCTGTCCCTGTCTGGGAGACATGCCCAGGCAGAGGGGGCCGGGCCAGCGCCAGTTTTGAGTATGTGTTGAAATGTGGTAATTTGTCTCGCTTAGAGTCTCGCCAGCGTCGCTGCTGCCCACACCAAACAAACGCAGGCTGATGATCAATGTTTCATTAATAAAACATTTGTTCGCCCGAAGAGTTCGAGTCAAAGCTGAGGCTGAGGCTGGAGCTGGAGCTGGAGCTGACCAGCATCAGTGTGGCGTCTTCTAAGCGTAGTGAACATTTCCATAATTCACAAATGCCAATGCGAACTGCCAACAACTACTGGTATTGAGTTTTTGTCAATAGCCAGAGATTAGAGACCCGTAACTTTAGCTGCTGCTGCTGTTGCCCCCCTATTATGGCTAGGCAAACAATATATTTCACAGCTTAACGCGATCGCATAATGAGCTTGGCCCGGCTATATCTACGACTCGGTCAGCCAAGTAGCAAACAAGTAAATACACCAAGCTAAGCCAAACACCAACTGCAGCAGCATCAGCATCAGCAGCAGCAACAGATTCAACACTTTTTTTCCAAGCTACCCGCATTGCACGGCCAATGGATGTGTTTGCTTAGAGCTTCAGTTGCGATCCGTTGGATATCTTGGTTGTCTCCGTTTCATGGAACTGCAAGCGACTTCAATAGAATTAATTTACGCCTCACGTTTGCTGCACAGTTACATATACATATATGTATATATGTATATACGTGTATTGAAAGTAGTTATTGCATTTGTCTTCCCTGTGCCCCCACCTTTGGCATGTATACAAATTATCAATATTATTGTGAGCAGTTAGAAAATATTTGTGCAGCAAGGTGTTAAAATGCATTTGCATAAGCACTTGAAGCGTTGTCATGCCTCATTTGGCCTTTTGCAACTGAATGACGACTGTTTGGAGCTCAGACTACGTAATCGAGTTGATAAATTATTTAAATAAACGGTTTATTATCTGAACCATTTTTGGCTGATGTTAGACAGTTTTCAATAGGCATACCAAATACAAATATTTTTTCCATTATATGCTGAAGTAAATATTGGGCATAGCCAATGAAGTTGAGCAAATATTTAAAATATATATATATATATATATATATATATATATATATATTTATTTTTGAATTTGTGATAAAGTGCAATTAGCTATTTAATTAAAAAAAATTTAATGTTGCTTTTAATGTCAAGAAAGAAATAATAAAATAAATAAATCGTCGTGTAATTATAAACACTAAAAAATTCAAAAGTACATATTTTATACCTTAGATCTTTCTTTGAAAAAAATTAACGAACATATATGAACTGGCTTCCATTTCGAGATTGCAAAAAATATATAGAGAATAATAAATTCTAAAAAACAAAAATATGTAAACAGACAATAGAACAAAAGTAAATCCCATTACACGGCCGTAGCTCCACGCCTCAAAAGAGCAGAAAACAGAGGAGAAAGTGGAAGGACCCTAACTAAAAGATGTTACAACTTCACACTAAAGCATTGAGAAAGTGCGGCAGCCCAACGCCAAAGGACCCCTGACATTGGCACCAAACAGCAACGAGGAGACATCAAATAGAGCCCAGCGTGAACTCGAGCCCATCCATGCCCAGAGACAGACAGACAGACTGAGGGCGGCTGAACTGAAAGGCAGCCCAATTTGGCTTAAAATTACGCTACACTGATCAAAGGCAGCTGCGCCAGATAGCGAGAGAGTGGATGACGACGATGACGACGATGACGGGATGACGGGATGACGGAATGATGAAATGAGATGGCAGGCGAAAGTGCAGTGACGTGTGGCTGGTTCAATGCTTGTGATGCGCTCCGATCCGAGCCGAGGAGAGGCGGTAGCTCGTCAACACAAGCGATAAGCCGCATCCATGTCCAGGGCAGGCTGCTATTGATCTCACCTGAAGAGCACACAGTGCCTGTGATCCATTTTACACGGCAGCGCTCCAGATAACCCTGGCCATGATGGCCTGCCTTGTCAATTGGGCGGACAACGATATTGTTATGCTTATTACACTGAGACAGCTACCGAATGTTGGAACTTGCTACCCCTTACCCCCGACCTGGTTCTGGTTCTTGCTCCGTCTTGGCTTGGGCACTCTCTCTCTCTCTGCGTTGTAGGAGTATGCGGTGCACTTTGAGTTCAGTTGCCGACCGTCGGGGATTATCTCTTTATCAGCCTTAATCTCAAGTAGTTAATAAAGTGCGATGCTTTGTACTTTAACCGCTGCCATTGTTCGATGCCGTCTCTGTCCAGTGGCCAAAGAAGAGGACGATGCCGGGCTTCGATGCGTGTGCTTCCATGCAGATAATCGTTTGTGGTATGCCGAAAAGATGTGAACCTACCAAAAAAACTGAATTGGGCGTGATTATCATAGAGTAAAAAGTGCGCGGACTGGGAAAATGTAAGCAGCCAGTCTTTAATGTGAGCAAGCATTTAAATTACATGCCACAGAATTACAACAAAGATTTATTTAAAAAATCTACTTTAAGTAAAATACGATTAAAAAAGCAGGCAGACATAAAACATTGTTATGTTAACTTTAAATTGCATCAGAATTTTAATATATTAATTTTAGATTCTATATTACAAAAACATAACACATTACATTTTTTTAAAATGTGTCAAAAGTTTTAAAATAATATTTTATTAAATATTAAGTAAAAACAAAAATTATTTTAATATCAAAATTGACAAATTTGTCTTTTAAAATATTTTATCACGAAAACATTAATTATAAATATCAATAAAATATTTAATATATAAAATGTGTTTAATATATATTTTATATATAGTATTGTCCATTAGCGTCTATATATTATTATAATATTATGAAATGTATCGAAATCCCTAAGAATTTCCAGAGCCTTTAACTTCTGTTTATATCAAAATTGGGATCTTTGGCAGCTGTCTGGGCAGCTCCATTACGAAAGTAAACAGATATACAAACAGATGACAACATTCCTTCAATTGTCCCCCTATGTTAAACAATGATCAAAAATTGTCAACAATGGAAAAATGATTGTTATCCTTTAACCAAACCTCTTGTGGTAAACCCAAATCCCATTTGCCACAAACAATTTAAGCGAAAATTGTTTAAGCAGCAGTAAAAATAAACCAAAAGAGTCTGCACACATATGCCAAGGCCCAGATCCACGCAGGAGATTCGGGCAATGCCAAGGGAAGCGATGAAAGAAAGGCAAATCCTTTGAGCAAATCTTCGTTGAGAACAAAACGGCAGACTCGTATCTCTTGTAGTGCAGTAATGAAAACAAGCCCAAAATGGGATCTTAAAGGCTGCGACAAACTGTAAAAACAAATTGCGTTTTGTTTCAATTATACAAGGATTACATGCCTGGCGACATATGTATGTACCAAGGAACCAAGCATGGTCTGTCCGCCGGTCCGTCTCAAGTGGGTTCGCCAAGCATTTGGACAATTTGCACTTGATTCTTAAGTAGGTGATTTCTATTATGCGAGACATTAGCTGTCATACAAACGCCCTATTCAAACCTAAGGGCGCACAACCGGCAGAAGCACTTGATTAGTATCTGAATACATTTGAATGCCGCCTCTGTCTGCATCTGTATCTGTATCTGTCTCTATGTCTGTGTCTGAGTCTGTCCCAGTGCATGTGGCCATAAAATCTCAAGTACCTTGGCATTGTGCGCGTAACGCCGGTGCCATCCGGACATCAGGTAGGATAATAAAACCGCACGCTGCAGCTTTCCATTTTCCGGCACCTTCAGTGCTCTTCAATGGCCTGGCTGCTGGGAAATTCGCTGGAAATTCCTGGCCAGCGGCCGGTTGATGTGCCATAAAATTATGGCGGCTCATAAAATTCATTAATCGCTGCTAAATGCGCGTCATTAGTCAACACGCGGCGGCGCAGGCGCTGCCACTTTTCCAGGAAGCACTCGCCACAGGCTCATCTCCCGATGCTCCTGCCCCGTTCCCGTTCCCATCTAACGAGCTGCACGGCCCAACGGAGCACCAGCAACAGGCGCAGGCGCGTCGCGTGAAAATGGTGATTAATGCTTTTAGTGCGTGGATTTAATAGGGAACGCTGCTCCTGCTGCCGTTCAACAGGTAGCCTGCAACATGGAATGGAACTGCACTTGGAAAGTCCCCGCGAACTGCGATTGATAAAGGACTCTAGCACGGCGCAGAAAGGAGAGCAACAACAACAACAATTATATCTGTTGTAAAGCAAGTTTTTTGTTTTACATTACTCATTTAGGGATTCTTCCATAAAAGTACAATCAAAATTATACACGTTTCTCTTAAAATTAAAAAATAGTAAGTAGTAAAATGTTTAATCAAAAATGCATATTTGAAATGTAAAATAAATATATAGGACAAGTCATTCTTCAAACCTGAAAATCGGTTCAGTTTTGACAAGGTATGGGCATTTGTGATTTTTTTACCAACCTAGTGAAACTTGGGTACATGCTTATTTTCCAAAAATTTTATTTTCAAAAATTAATATATTTTTAATGTAGATTCAATGTATTTGACAAATCACGAGAAATATATGAAATATAAATTTTGCTTTTTCAGAATCATGTTTAATGTTGTTTTTTATACTTTTGTGCCAAGCAAAATTGATTTAAAAATGCAAGCTCGCAACTTTGGATTTTTAAATATTTATTTAAAAAAAAGTATACCATTTATTTTTTCAAAAATGAATATGTTTTAAATGAAGATTTAATATATGGGACAAATCATAAGAAAAATTTCTTCAAACGCGAAAATCGCTTCAGGTTTTGACAAAATTACTAGAGTTTGAAACATAGAGGCTTATACACATATGCCTTAGGGACATACGCATTCAAAATCGGAAGATAAACAGTTTTTAATTATTTTAAAATATAAAAAAATGTTTAAAATATAAATAAAGCCATATTTTATAAGTTAAAACATTAGGCTAAAAATATGCATTTATATAATTTTGATATCTTTTTGGTTTAGTTATTATAGCTCATCAAATTTTTTTAGTTGCTGGTTGAAATAAGCTGAGCAACTGTATGGCGCAAAAACTGTTTTCATACCGATAAACGGACGGACAGCAAGACGTATTTTTGTATAATTGTTTTTGCAAATGCAATATTTGGTGAATCTACTTTAACGACTGTGGGATATGTGTACATATAGGAATTTACGATTCTATAGTATATTGGCACTGAAAACGTTTTAGTGCACTTGGCCGGGATATCGAGATGGCAATCGTTGGGTTCATACGGACAGACGGACAGCAGAAGAACTTTGCACAAACACAATATAATTTATAAACTTTGCATTTTAATTTTAATTTACCTTTTGGTTAAGACTTAAGCAGCCTTAAAACCACAAATTAAAATATATATTTCATATGGATCCTAGTCAATACCAAATTGAAACAGTTTGTAAAATGATCTCAATTTGTTTTTTCGAGAGAAAAATATAATAATTAGCAGAGAATTTGTGGAAATCTCTTAAGTATGCCCTAATCTCATTTTAATAACTTAATAAATGCCAGAACTTTCTAAGAAAATTATAATGCCAGCAGAGACAGGCTAGGCTACCAATGTGATGTGTGGTGTGTGTGCACTTCAAATGCGATTCCGGTCAACGCTTGAGCCACACACCAAACAAACCGTGCGACGGGTTCGGAGGGGGGCGAGCGGGGATAAGCACAGCAGCAACAAAAAAATGTGTCTACTTCATTCATAAGATTTTTTAGTGGCGCCTGGCGCCAACATTTTTCACTTGCCTGCTGCAAGCGGCGGCACGTTGAGTATGTGTATGTGTGCGAGTGTGAGTGCGTGTGTGTGTGTGCGTGTGCGTGTGTGTCTGTGCATGCGCTTGGCTGCGCCTCGCAGCACTTGACTTGCAGTGCCAACATTTTCATTAAGTCAAATGTGCCACGTACCTCCCAAAAAGATGTTGTTGTCGAGCGCTTGAATGCTTTTCGTTGATTTAGCGTATCGCTCATAATTTGTTTTTATAGTTTTGCATTAGAGCGCGGCACGGGGCATGCGGTCCGATTGGAGCTGGTAAGGGTCCCATGCCAGAGCAGCTGCAACTGCGATTATCGCTTATCTGCAATGAGAGCGGAAACCGAAAGTGAGTGCCACAAGGAAACCCAGAATTGTCAACTGTGCGGCAAAGTGGGGCGCCACATTTCAACTCTGCACACATAGATAGGGCGACACTTAGGATCGTTTATTGTGTTGCCGCATTATGGAAATTTTAAGATCAGCAACAATAATTCTGTTTTTATTTGCCTGGCCAAATTGGTCAACCTGTTAATTTTGGTACAAATTCGGTTCAAAAATAGACGAAAGAGTGAAATAAAAATTTCCATCTGCCCACGCAAATATTTCCTCTGGATACCGCCTAGTCATCGTGTCTATTAACAGAACGCACATGTGGGCATGAGTTTTAATATTTTTGTCGAGCTTTTTTTATTATTTTTGTCAAACTTGTTTTTGTAGATTGTCTGTTTGGGCCTCAGGTTTATGGGTCGGCGCGTCTCCAGAAGCGCTACCAAGTGTTGACACTTTCAATTTGAATGCAAAAGTCACGGGCTAAAAAATTGTCGAACGATCCGAATCTTCCCAGTCAATTCGTCTGCGGCTGCTGTTAAAAAAAAAAAAACAAAAACCAAAATTTGTTATTTTCGTATGTAAATGTTGTTTAACGACTCTATATGAATTCGAATGTAGCATTCGGCATAGTCGTATAGTATTTATTGTGCCACTGATTGAATATGCAAATGCATTTTCACACGTTCGACCCACCGCTCAACAGTCAGCAGACAAAGGCAAATAAGCTTGGACTGACAGACGAAAGCGAACGAAAGAGGAATTCTGTGCGGGATCTGGATATACTATATTCAGCTCTCTGCACTTTACTTGTGCAGCTAACACAAATATTGGCTTAATGCCGTTTGGGCGTCTGTTTCTGACCTACAGCAGACACGGCTACAGTGTTCCACCTTGAAGCGTGCAGGTGATAATGGCAGCTCCCATGCCACATTCTTCTACACATATAAAATATTAATATTGCCTAATAAATCTGTCAAAAATATGGCTAACTGCACATCAACAGCAACACACAAAAGGCTGAGAAAAATACTTTTTAATTTATTTTGAAACATAACTTACTATTTCTGACACCGATTTGTATATACCCTTTAACACATGGACAATTAAGAAAAATAATAAAAAAAAAAATAAAAAATAATTTAAAAGTTTCCTTCACTTCACTTAAATCAACATTTTTTTAAGATTACTATTTTGTTTATCTATATTATCTACATTAATCGAAGCTACCAAACCAAAACAAAAAATTCTCTTTGTCTTGATTTGCGGCTCGAACCTATAGTTGGAATCTTGGAATTTGTGATCATAAAATAATTGAATATATAGATTCATGTTTTGTACTACGCAGAGAGCATTCAGAGTTCTGTAGCCTGCGTATGCAAAGATTCGGGCTGGAGGGCGCGGCTGCGATAACCGGGCGGTCAGTCGGTAAGTTATTTTTTTTTTCCCAGACGTTTACCTGTCAAATGTTGCACTCGCAGACGAAAAATGATGGAGTGAAGAGTTTTAATTTTATGACGCAGCAAAGGAGAGAGCAGCCTGGAACGGAGACGGAGACGATGATGATGGCGCCAAGAAATTAACGAAACGCGCCATAATAAACACACAACGAGGAACGAGACTGCGACGGGAGGCTGTAGGATCATTGCTGTAGATCAGGCACACACCCAGACACAACTGCTGTGCGTGTGTGTATCTTATTGTCTTTGGTGATGGTGGTATCTGTGATCCTGAGCTGGTCTTTCGGTGGGCGTTGTCCGCAGGTAAGGTGGGAATCGAGCATGCCTAATCTATTAACTATGCAGTTAGCTTGTTGCTTATCTGGCGACAGCATCGATCTTGTTAGCCGCTTTTAATTGGCTGTGAAAGGTTTGGTTTCAGCTTCAGTTCATTCAATAAAAAGCTCAATCTGCATAATGCAAGCGGCTCAACACTTTCCCACCAAAGTCCATTGACATTGTTCGACTGCTCATTTAGCGGCAGCAGGCAGCAGGCAGCAGGCTGTACGCATGCGTACGGGGAAGGGGAGTATCTATCAATAAAATGCGATACAAGATTATATCTCACAATCAGTTACAACAACATGCCTGTAAATTGCCGCAACCGCAACGCATACGAGATCGATCCATAGTTAATTATGCCTCTGAAAAAAGGTAAAACAAAAACACAACCGCAGAAAGAAAAAAAACTAAAACAAACTAAACATTTTTACGAGCGAAATTTGTAATCATTGCCACATTCATATGCAAATGGGTTTCCTCCATGTGCCTAGCCCTGTAGCTGTGTCTGTCTCAGTATCGGTATCGGCATCGGTATTGATATCGGTATCTGTATCTGTATCCATAGCTGAAATTATATCTCTGGCTAGTAAACGAGTATCTGTAACTAAGGGCCAGCTGCTGCTCGAACAGCAGCTATGCGTCTGTCGCTTCTGTGCTGTCTTGGCCTTTGTTGGCGACCCTGTTTCTGGTGTTAAAAGTACCGTATTGTTTGCCATATATAGCAACTAAAAGTCTATGAAAATTATACAAAAACAACATGCTGTGCGACTCCAGTCTCCGGACTCCAGACAGCGATAAGGAACAGTGTCTCCCAGATGTTAATTTATTAAATGTTTCAACCGTTGTCTCTTGTCTTTGTGTGTGCGTTGTCAACCAAAAAGCCAAACATAAATTCCCAATGCGACATCGTATCTTCACTTCTTCTTTGACTCCGTTCTCCTATTTTTCTTTTTTATGCTCTTACCCGGTAGCTGCTAAGGTTGTGAAAAAGCTTAAATTTTAATCAAAATTAGATCTTTATCTCCTGCAATTTATTTGCTTTTTAACAAATATTTTCATGCTTTTCGCTTCTTTCTGGGCTCTGTTTGTTTATGTTGTGTGTGTGTGTGTATTTTTTGGGCCAATTGTAAATATTTAAGCTTTTGACGCCTGAATTGGAGACTCTCGCGTTAGACAAAGACCCATTGCAGTGGTGGCATAAATTGTTCTCGCTTTGAGCAATGGCCGTGTACTTGTTGACTTTGCGCCATATTTGTCATACCCTACACACATTAGACTCACTAGAAGTATATAGATTGGAGGCAATTAGTATGTAGACGCAATAGGAAATAAAATTATTATAAAGTGATCAAAATTGTATATTGCAATTTCATGCCTAAATAATATGTTCAAAACTTATGATCTTGAATAAATCATAATCATGTTTACTGGGTATTCTACAGACGAACAGTTTTGAAAGAAAACTGTTTGTTATTTTTAAGCGTCGGTTTTTGTATACTTTTGGGTTTAGAATAGTTGGTATCGTTAGCTTCTAGGCTTTTTTACAGCTAATGAGTAATGCGCCAGAATTTTGACTATTTTTTTATAGATTAAGATTGTTAATTTTGTAATAATAATAACAATAAAAGATTTGGCTCAACTCAGGCTATATACGAGTATAGGCTATATGTGAATAATGTAAAATTTTTCAAATAAAAATGAAAACCTAAAAATGTTGTACCAAATCAAGATACAAGTTTCTTCAAAATGCTCTTATTTCAATAACGTTTCTTATATTCCCAGTTACATTGTGACATTATGACCCATATACAGTCAATAATATTACAAGCATTTTACTTTAATATTGAAAAGTTTTTCTTTCCATTTAGACAAAACAATTCAAATAGAAATCCAAAAACTGTATGCCACTAGTTTTAGTATTTAGAACGGCGTTCTCTGAAATATATATATTTATATAAATACTTTTTTTTAAGTCAAATTTAAATTAACAAGAAAAATAAGTTAATTTAACATTAATATTAAACGCCTCCTCTCGAACTAAAAAACTCTTTCGATTTGTCCCACCACGTACATTTCAAATTAGAAATGTTTTTTTTTTCTTGTAAATTCCTTTTACATATACTTACACAGACATTGTGCAACAATCAAATTTTTCGTTGAGAATCAGGTTCCAGCTAATGCATTGAGATACGGTTCGTGGAAGCAAGTGCACCATAAAAGCGAAAGTCTTGACGCCATTAAAGCAATCAACCAGTGCGCAGAGGCAACAAGTGTCAACTGGTGACTAGTGCCATAAGTACACATAAAGAAGAAATAATAAAATAAAACGAGATATGCCCGCGTGTAGAAGCCAAGGGGAACAGCTAGTCAAATAAGAGTTGAAGACGTGCTGGCTAGGCTAATGATGCGAGAGCTCGTTCGTACACCCAAGCAAATGCCTAACACTATCCAAGATAATGGAGGCTGGGGGGAGTAGGGGGAGTAGAGTACAGGAATGGAGAACTGACTTTGTATTGCCAGAGATTAAGGCATTTCCTATTTGACGTCAAACATGTTTTTTAGAAGGTTCTCTTAGTTGGTTTTCTTTTTATCAGGCACCGCAGAGAGCATTGTAATTGCGCACTCATGCCCGCTGCCCTGGACCAAAGGCAGAGAGAGAGAGAGAGAGAGAGAGCGAGAGAGAGAGGGAAAGCGACAACAGCTTGGGGAGAGCGAAAGAAAGATTGTGCGACAACAATTACCCCGCGGCTAGACGGTCAGCTACTCAATCAAAGCCAAAATGCCGACACAATGTAGAAAATAAGGTAGCCAAAGAAGCCGTCAAATTGTTACGCATAATGGATGTTTTTATCAGGCAAAATGATTTCTTGACTACTGGACTTGCTCTTGGATTTGGCTACGTTTTGGTCTTGGATTTAGACTCAGAAGTTGAGTCTGCTTTTGTTGCTTAGCTGCCTTTTGTTTGTGCTCTTTGTCGGCAATCCACGAACTTGGCTTTGATGTCAACGTTTACGGCGCGTGGCCATTGAACTTTCAACCGAAAATTGCATATTAATGAATCGATTTAAAAATTAATGCTACGACTATACTAAACTGGCCGATTTGGCAAACTGTTGACCACGTTTAAATCAATGATCTGATTATTACGCGTACCATCAACACGCACATTTCGAGCCATTCAACAACCACACCAGCCAAGTGCCAGCTCAATGAGCATTGAAGGTAAACAAACAAATATTATTGTCGACAAAAATATAAATACATATGTTGCTACATACACTGGAAAAAATACAAGTTTAATTATGTAGTTGATAATTTCTTGACTTAAGACAAAATAGGAAATACAAAAATTTTTTATAGAACTACCAAATTTGGGAATATAAACTAAATGTTCCCAATTTGTAAAGTAAAAAAGAATGAATTTTCTTAGTCGAAAGTATTATATAAATTATATTAAATTATAATAATACTGGTTCTTGACATTGACACTGCATTTTTCTCTGCGTGTCTAAATGTATACATATGCAGATTCTTTAACTGCCAGAGACTGTGAATGATGTTGAAGAATGCCATCGAACAAGAAAAAAAAACCTACTCTCCAGTAGCACTTGAATTTTGAATATAGTATGTATAATATTGTAATAACTCGAGTGTCTACACAACAGAAGCGCTCAGCGCTCTCAGCGCGTCGCGTCGCCAGCAACTTTAGCACTTAAGTTGAAGTCTCAAGCGCGTAAAGTCGAAACAGTCAGGCAGTCTCAGTCTCGGTCTCGGGCTCGGGATCGGGCTCGGTTTGGGCCGTATTTGCTTATGATAATTTGAGAGCAAACAGCGATCGACAGTGGAGCAGAGGCAATGGCTAAGGAAAGGTAAATCTTGTCTCGCCACAGTTCGTGAATGTGCAGAAAAACAAAAAGCGAAACACACGATTAAACACCTCTCAATTATGTATGTACACATATGTACATAAATATATTATATAGTATATATGGTGGGGCCTCATTGCGAGCCTACGTGAACCATTCGAAGCTGCCAAGTGGGCTGCTGTGGGCCATCGTAGTCTAGCCCAGCCGCACGGACCCACATGATTATGATGCCTTGGTCGCTGATATTCATTTTTAACTGTCCCCGATCTCAACAGGCAGTTCAGATATTGCTTTTATTTTTTACTGCCTATACCCTGTTAACAATGCTTGAAGAAGAAGCGTATTTAAAATGGTGGAGATCTTGGAAATACAATGTATCAAAAACTGAAATTGATTAAAAGATTAAAATAAAAGCCGTGAAACCAGAGCCCTAAGCTCGCAGGGTAGTGTTTAATCTAACATATGACTTATATATAATAACTGCTGACTTTTATGTTTATAGATCAAGCTGAATAACGGGTAGTTAGTTTTTTTCCGCTTAAATATAATGTTGTAACGAACATTAGCTGAACCCTAAGAGCCAAGCACTATCTAGCATCAACTTTGATTAGCTTCAAGTCATCTTTGTAATCTTAAAGTAAGTAAAAATATATTTTTTAGTCCAAATATGAATGGTACTGTTTTATTATTAAACGTATTTAGGATGTTTTATAATAAAAAAACATTCTGTAGTAAGATCTACTTAAATTTAGAAATAAATAATTTAATTTTTGATATATCGAAAGGACACCTGGAGATGCACCCTCATGCCTGTTACACAGAACCACAGAAACCTTTATACCCTTTTTCACCATTTTCAATGAGTAACGAGTATTTAGGAATTTGTGAAATATACGAATAATATACGAATCTTGTTGTCAACATACGAAATGTACACTTTTGATATTGTACATAAAGTAATGGTCGTAAAATAACACTTTAAATATCACAATAATCAAATAGGGTATCATTCAAACAATCACATACACATTTAAATTGCAACTTTTGTTGATATTGTTGTTGTTGCCGTTGCTGCGTTGTTGATTGAGTCGCTTAATTTGCATACAAAAGTAGATTTACATGCTAGCCAGACAGTCGAGCGTCAACAAACAATCGCCGTGCTGGTTCGAGCCCAGATCGGAGCGTCCTCATCATGTTGCTGCTGCTGTAACAATGTTGAAACGTCAAGTGCCAGCAGCAGTTGATAGTCGTCTATGGAGGCGCTAGGGGCTTCTTCAACAACAACGATTTCATGTACAAGTAGCTAAAAGTTTAAATCAATAAAATTCGCAGCTGTTCACTTAAGCCCTTTAATGATAAACAATAAAATGGGAAAAATACCGTCTGGAATGGTGGATGCTCAGCACTTGCCGCCGTATTTTCCATGGAAATTTACATTTGCCTCGTATGGTCTTATGCTAATTTTAATTTGAATAGCCGTGCGAGAAAAAGGCTCGTGCTTATCGCAGTTTTATGGTTAATTTCGCAAGACCGTATTTTTACAAAAGGGGGATCCAAATTGAAGGCTGCAAAGTGCAAACTCACGCGAGACAAGTTCAGACTTGAGAAAAAAAATTTCTGTTAATGCGCAATGTTGTCTAGTCCAGTAATATAAAATACATAATGTGACGGTGGTTAGTGATGTTATTAAATCCTATATCTAGATAGAAAGGCGTTAGTAGTAAAACTATATTTATAAATTTAATTATGCTTTAGATTTAAACAACATTTTCAAGAAAAGTGAAAGAACAGTCTTAATAATAACAATAATAAGTTTTTGATAGATAAGAACAAAAAAGAGACAGAAATGGAAAATCTCTGCCCCGATGGGGGAGATATTTAGCCCGTCCGGCGAGCTATTCTTCTGCTAATAGCTGAGGGCAGACAGCGTTTTCCCGGAGATATCCTGAAAGCAATGATATTATTAGGGGAAGAAAGAGTTCTGAGGAAAACACTTGGTACAGTGTGCAATGAATTGTGCAAAGCGTAGTCCGCTGTACATGTAGGCAAGAATAACGGGTAATAGTTTCTTGTAGGTCTAAAGGGCACAGAAAAGTTCATTCGATCTAAAATGAACGATTAATTAATCAACTTATGTAGGAAGACAACCCCAAGGATTGTCCTACGGTTGGTTTGCGACGGAAGATTAAGATGTAAGAGTCTGCTGAAGTACGATTGGAGACGAAGATTGGGATCCAAGTTTAAGCTACGTAAGGCAAAAAGCAGAAATAGCTTCTGAACAGACTCAATTCACGATACACGCGCAGTATTCCAGGATTGGGCGTACAAGTGAGAGATACAAAAGCTTTGTAGTGAAGGGATCGTTGACTTCCTTCGACCAACGTTTAATAAACCCAAGTACACCCTTAGCCTCGTTTATAATGGTGAAAATGTGCATGTTGAAACTCAGCTTTGAGTCAAAGATAACTCCAAGGTCCCTTACTGTAACTATACATTGCAATGGGAAATTGTCAATTGTATCGCTAACAGAAAGTGGCTTATAACGATTGAATGTCATAAACATAAATACCGTGTACTCAATAAAAATTAACCGCTATTAATTGAAAATATACAGTATATACATATGTATATACTTCTGTAGCATTAATAGTCTATCTGTCGATCTGTCTGTACCAGCGTGTCGGTCTCGGAGACCTATTTATTTTTAATTTCAAATACAAGTTCCTGTCTACCAAACACATTTTAAAAATGGTTAATAATTCGTCCGTTTTCAAAAAATTATTTAATATAATTTTCTTGTGCAGATCAACTCTTTTATATAAATTATCTTTTTATATGAATTCTGATACCTTCAATATTTACATTTTTATAAGGTTACATAAGGTAAAATCCTTTGTCAAATCAAGTATCATGTCACGCAAGATAAATTCGGTATGTAGAACTGCAGTGAAAAATACTCCGGGCTGAGTCAACAGTATGGAATGCGGCACTGAAAGAAATCGGCTACCTGTTGGGCCGGCGATACCGCCCCCGAAACAAACGGAAGTACGCCAAGGAGCATTAGTCAAACAGCAGGCAGATCATTTTGAGCTACACCAATTAGCTCGGTGCTGACAAATTGCACAGCTATTGGCGTGGTCGTCTCATGAGCGATCCGAATTTAGAATTCGACCTGGGCAGGCAGTCAAACAAATCGACCCGAACCTTTGGCTAATTGTTTGCTATTGCATGTGGGAAGAGGAACCGGAAGCGTGCGCGACCAAATGTGAAAACGCGAGGCATAAATTAACGTCGACACACACATATGGGCACCGTACACCGTACACCGTACAGGGTACACCGTAGACGGTGCAGACAGCGCACGTAATTTGGGCAGAAAGCCAATTCCAACCGGCAACTGCTAATAGTAAATTAATTTCCATCGCTTATCGCCGCTGGCTGCCACAACATAAAACATACAACACAGTGGATGTGTCAGCCAGCAAAGTGCTGTGTAAATTAGCTCGCAAAACTATTTATCAAGCAAACTCAAGAATTTCGCAGTAATGCAATACACTCTGATAACAGCCAACGCTGGCAATGTTTAATTACTTGAGCCTACCTAACGGAAATGGTTTTGTTTGCCCAGAGATTGGAGCTGCAATATTTACTGAGCAGTAAGTATGCAAAGATATCCAAGATATGTATCGAAAGCGAAAGTTTTCTAATAACGTTCGCACGTTGCGTATACTTAACGAAAAGCCAGAGTTCATTCTGATAAAATACTTAATTTAATTGGCTTGCCACAGAGGCAGGTTTGAACTTAAGCAAGCATTTAGATATTAACAAATATTTATACAATTGTATATAATAAATTTACTAGATATATTTTCTTAACAGATGTTGATACAGAATCTTGTGCAGATTATTAAAAAATTTAATATCTTTAACACAGCAACAAACAGAAAAAATTAAAGAATATGATATGAAAATAATACCTTATTCAGTTTCGCATTTGCTTGATAGATATTTATATACCCTAGTAGGGAATTTATAACACGAAATTTTTTACACATTACATGAGACATTTGTATAAACAAGTTTACTAGATATATTTTCTTAACATATCTTAACTCTGACTCCTGTGCAGGTTATAAAAAACAATCATATCTTTGAATATCGTAAACAGCAACAAACAGGCAACAATAAAGAACATGATAAAAAATATAAAAACAAATATATAAAATCAGCTTCATTCTCGCAATTGTAGGGAATTTATATATATAAGACATTTGTATACATAATAAGTTTACTAGATATATTTTCTTAACCTATCTTAACTCTTTATGATAACAAAAATAAAATCTTATTCATTCTCGCAATTGTTGGATAAATAATTGTATACTCTTGAAGGGAATTCATATTACAGAATATTTTACACAATTTGGACAACAGTTTTCCTTTAAGTTAATCAAGCTTTTTGTCTGCAAGGGCATTTAATGCTCAGCACCCCGACAACAACAACTTAATCTTCTTTTTAATTGGCTTATTTATTTAGTTGCTAAATAAATGGTGCTAATGTAATACATTTCAATTTTAAGACAATAAATGTACTGTACTAAACATATATAAATATTTGTAAAAATAATCAAATTACACCATAGTTAAAGATGCTATAACATGGAGAAAGTAGGTATTGAAGCTTCCACCTCAGCTTCCCCCAAGTAGAGAGTATCATGGGCAAATCAGCTGCTCTGTAAATTCATCTGCTTCCCGTTTGCCGCCTTCGCAGCAATGCAATCGAATGGCCAGCAAATTTGTAGACGACATGCGTTTCCGTAGTTTAACAAATGTTTTGTCAAGCTCGAAAAGGTCAGAACGAGAAGATAAAAACAGATGAAGAAGAAGAAGAAGAAGAAGAAGAGGACAACAACTATAATCAGCCAGCTGCATCGACAGTGCTCAGTTCGATACCGTGTTCGAGTTTGGGTTTGAGTCCATATCGGTGCTTGGAGTACATGTGTATGCCGCCATATCAATGCCGCCGAATGACGCAGCGTCAAAACCAAAATCAAATAAATGAACAGCAAAACGGCAGCCACAACAGCAACAACTCTAGAGAAGACAAGAGGACCACCATGATGGCAGAGGCTACAAATGGGCAAAGCATAAATAAGTATAAAAAAAAGATGCCAAATGAAAATAAAAGAAGGAAAAAACTAAAAAACAATTTCGATCATGGTGTATAATTAAAAGGCAACACTAGCGCAATGCACACACAAACACACACACACATGCACACAAACACAGACTCACACAGAACTGAGGAGCATGTGGTTGTCCGTTTCAGCTGGAGCGACTGCTGACTGTGCAACTTCGCACTTCAAAATTAAACACAATTAGAATGGGAGAGAGCGAGCGAGAGCGATCTGTTGAAGGCGGAGCCAACACTGCGTGAAAAGAGCATGTGCAGCTGGTGTCAAATTCAAAATGGAGGCGCCAACAAAGAGAGCCAGTTCTCAGTGTCGAATAGAGATAGCTAGCTAGCTAGCTGATCTCTCGCTCAGTCTGCACGTGCGCTGCGGCTTGCAGCCAATCACAGTGCAGTTTAGGGCAACCTGCAAGCGGCAAGAGATCCGAGCTGCTGAAGAGCCGCTCACAACTGATCGCAGGTAATGTCGATCAATGGCTCGAACTCGTCAAGCTCGTTTTCGCAGAGCGGCGGCAGCGACATTTTGTGGAACTTGCTCAGTTGAAATGCGAACTTAGCGAGCGCAAGACGCGAGCGTCGGTAAATCTCTGTCAAAAAAACATAAATAAAAACAAACCAAAACTCACGGTCACAAATCCAATTCCCAACTAGTTATTGTTATAATCAAATTAACACCCACACGCCTATGAGACATTTGCCATAACTACGCCACTTTGGTAGCTGTGATTTGCATAATTGACGCTAATCAAATTCGCCTCGTAGCAGGCACAAAAGAACTGAGAACTCATGCTGTCAACTTTCGTTTATGTGTTTTGTTGTTGCCTGTGATTGAATTGTGCCAAAACTTAAACAATCTTTTAACGCGTGAAATATATTTGCATATATACGATGATCACCATGAATGAGCTCGTCGATCTGCGAATGCAGCAGCATATCGCGCACGAGATCTACCGCCAGCAGATAATGCAACGCATACCGGGTAAGTAATTCTGCATCCCCCTCACCAATGTCCGCTTCCGCCATCAATTTTAATTCGCACGTCGCGAATTCGCCATTTTCAAATAGCCGGCGGCACCCATCGATACAAAAGCTGTTAAGGATCATTAGCATTAATGACCGCTACTTTTGGCTTTGCCGCAATTGGCGCTTTGTTGTTTCCGTAACCGGAGATCAGCGGGCACTGGTGCTATTAGCATTTTTATGATTATCGTCCCATAAAGCTGAGTAATGTGAGAAAGCGTTTGTCGATTTTGCATAAAGCCAATGCGAGAGATCACAGCAGGGAGACTGGGGTGGTAACTTTTAACAAAATGCTGTTGCAGCATCTTATTACACAGCAGGCGAATCACTTAAATAGCTATTGCATCTAAAGTAGACTTTTGATCCATTTACATAGCCTACAATCAAACGATTTATTTAATAGCTCACTAATAAATAGATTCGAATCGCAACATTGATTATCATATATTTCAAAGGACAATATTGCATTTTTTCTGATGGAATCAACCATTAATTATTTCAATCTCAATCTCATAAAACAGAGAACTACTGTTTTCCGTTTTTCAAAATAAAATAACAGAAATTGACATTATCCCAAAAACCAACCACAATCTTAAAATCTTTAAAACTATGTTGATCGATCGATTAACAAAATAGTAGTAGTAGTAGTTACATAACATTACATTTTTCCGTAGAATATTTTCCGATCCTTGGGTTGAGTTTTCATAAATCAGTAAAGCACGTTTTATATATTGTTCAGATTTAAAAAGGGGATGTGATGATGATCATAGTTTTCATTTAGGAAAGCGTAGCATGTGACTGAACATAGATCTCAAAAATAGAAATCAAACAAAAGTTTTTACCGTTTCATTTTCACTTTAAATTTCGAATCATTAAAAACGTTCTTTAAAAAAATACGGAGTTCTCAAATTCAGAATTTTCTATCGTGGTCAAACTTTGATTACGCTTGGACTTGATTTGGATATATTCAGTACTAAACGTTCCATATATAGGTACTTTATATAGTCATGATTATTCATTCCATGTCATTTTATATTTCAGAAGGTTTTCAAAAATAAAATATATTCTTTATATAATTCCAAACATGTATTTAGAAATATTTATTTGAATGTAGAAATCATTTTAAAAATGTAACTCACCTCGATCCCCCTATTAAAAACAATAATCACTCTCAATGCAGATCCATTTCCACCGATGCTGCCAATTCCGATGCCGCGCCACGTGATAATGCCACCACGCGTCTCGTTACCCGGCGTGGAGATGACTCTGCAGAACGATGAGCTCTGGAAGCAATTTCATCAGATTGGCACGGAAATGATTATCACTAAAAGCGGCAGGTAAGATCCCAATATTTATACATTTTACTTCTACTTTACTTCAATAAGGCGTATTAAAGTATTTTTGAATATAAAATATATACGTATATATATATGATATATCTCTTTGATGTCGCGCCCAAAAAAACTTTTCGAATGTAATTAAGCAGGGATCGGGCAATAAGCGATGCATTAGCACAAACGTGAAAAACAATACCCGAAAATGCTGGGCAAAGAAAAATAACAACAACATGCCAATGGCGTTGGCACTTAAAGCGCCGCCAGCTCTTAGCTGGACACTTAGCCTCAGCTTCACTGTCCAGCCTCGTTCTGGTGCTCGTCCTCGTCATCTTCGGTGTCGACGGCGGCGCTGTTAAATGCTCATTAGATGCAGGCGCCTGCGAAATTGTTTACAGCGACGTCGCGACAACAGTTTTCACAGGCAAACAGAGCGGCGGAAGGATGCAGGATGTGAAATTTGTGGACAGGTATATGCAGCGATTCAAGTGCAATCAGGGGCCGACATGCCCGCATCGAACCTACATACATATATCTCGAGGGAGGCGTAAAGCGAACAAGTTCACTGGCACTTTGCGTGCGCTGCGATCAAAATGAACACGAAATAATATCAAAGCGCTAGCGCAATCGCCCAAAGATATTGTATCTTGTATCTTTGGCAGTTACGTGAGCTGTGCGCTCAGCGAGTAGTTAACTACCTAAAAGTGTCCGGCACTTGCTCAAATGTGCGTAAAGTGGCGTCATCGTAATTTATTGTAGGCCTAGTATGGACACAGAACGCCGTGGGACGTCCTTTGGGTCGGCGTTTTTAAGAGAGACGCGACTTTGCTTGACCTGCTGCTGTGGCATAAATCTTAGCCTCAAGGATAGTTTGTCGTCATCTTTGTTGCGCTCAGCGTTTTTATTGTGGCGCCTGTCTGCAGACAGCCTGAGATACACACGCATTCGTATTCGTATTCGTATTCGATTTCGATTTCGTATCCGTATCTGCACGTTGCGCGTTGACAATGACCACAGCTTGTCGAGAACGTCGACAGATACGAGCAATTTCACACTTTGGCCGGCGAGAGGCACATGTGCCGATAACATCGGATGCAACAAAAAAAACAGAGGGAAGCATTCTGACAGGCATTAACATAATGTTTTGGGACTGTCACATTGCCGAAAACAGTTTAGTAGACAGCAAACCCTTTCTCCGTTCTACACACACACACATATACATATATATACTATATATATATGCAATGAATTATTCATAAAGTCTGCGTATTAAATAGTTTTTATGCCCATCAAAAATGTTTTATGTGAACTGCAGCCAGACAATGATGGCGACTCTGTGGCCCTTTCTGCGTGCAATCGATTTGAATTTTTAATGATTAGGCGCCACAGTTCCACACTGCCACCGTGCGCTGTGCTGTGCCGTCCAATGCTCTGCAACGCCAAGTGGCGCTCATAAAAACTAATTAGTTGCTTGTCCCCACTGCCCAAGTCGACGACTTAAAGACTGCATCGGCTTTCGGCTCAGCTCGGGATCGCATGGGTGGCAAATTACCGGACGACCATAAAAGATAGCTAGAACTAAGCGTATCTCGTAAAATGCATGAGTTTTTGAAAATGAAATGACTCTGTCACGAAGCTTTTAGTGCGCGGTTGCGTCGAAAACAAAGCTATGAAGTCGATGAGAATCGCCGAGAGAGGCCCAACCCAAGGAAATTACATTTATGAAATCGAAATATAATCTGTGCCACAACGCATTATTGGTGAATCAGTGATAGACTTTGAGGACTATCAAGTAGCAAGAGCTGAAATAGTTTTATCCTTGAACCAAAAATATGGGCTGCATGAAATTGTAATTTATTTATTATTTTTATAAGGTACAATTTAAAAATTATTAACTTTCAATTAAGTGTGGCCTTAGGCTAAGGCGAACACTGGCCTGGGATTCGAACCTATGTTGTCATTGTTTAGTTGTCTACCTTAGACAACTCATCTACCTAGGATTACGATACAATCCTATATCAAAGAGTATTTGATTATTTAACCTTTTATGATATCTTTTTGATTAAACTTTCATGTCCTTCAGTGCAAAATAATACAAAGAATATCGTTTTGTTCTAAAAATTTTTCCTGATTATTTCTGATTTCATAATCGAAGTTAAATATTTTAAAAATAAGTCAAACAACTCTCTTCTTCAGCTAAATTAAAATAAAATTTTAAGAAGTTTTCGAAAAATGTTTTTAATGAAAGTACATAGTTTTTAGTTAGTGAAAAATATGAATGTGTTTTATCTGAGTGTACAGGGACGCGATCTCAAATGAGTAACCCCATATATGTAGGATACTATATAACAAACACTTACTCACACACTAATCAGCTAAAAATGCACCTGATTGGATGCCACTACAAATACCGTGAAATGCTTGAGATGTTTTTTTTGTTGGCTCTTCTTCTTCATACAATCCGTGCACCGATCTGCGCGTTTTTTTTAATTATGCGCAGACGCGCCAAAGATCAATATCTTAACAAATCGTTTGTCAAAAATGCACGCGCAACATTTTTTTTTTTGAAGAATGTTCAAACAGCAAGAAACAAATAAAAAACCAAAACTAAAGAAGGCAAATTGAAAATGAAATTCTAAACCGCACGAATGTCGAAATATTTGGCTGCGGTCTAATGAAATTCAAAAAACCAGAAAAGGAATCAAATTAAATGTAGGCAAACGCAACGCAGTCGAGTTAAATTAATTAATCATCGGGCAGAGCACGGCCAAAAACAAAAATAAAAGGCACTTAACATACAAAAATCATTGCCAAAAAAAGAAAAATATAACAGACTCTAAACAACCAGAGAGACGCATTCGGAGGAGCGCAAACAACATTTTAAGGCTGGCGCCAAGCGCGCCGGCCACCTGCTGCGCCTCTGTGGCAGGCTCTCGGTCTGCGATCTCCTTTCTCCGTTCCCCGATCTCCGATCCTTGTTAGCACAGCGCAAACGCGCAGACCTCGCCTTTATTTGTTTTTCTTTTATTTCGGCTCTGTTCCTCTTGATACTCGTTTGCCTAGGCTAATTACATGGGCCACGAGCAAACTCACAATTAAATATTTGTAACGCCTACGTTTTAACGATTTCATATTCTTCTTTGAATTTGTTGACTTTATTTGGTTTTCTCTCTTTGCAGACGCATGTTTCCCTCGATGCGGCTGAGTGTTTCAGGCCTGGAGGATGAGACAAACTATTGTGTCCTGCTGGAGATGGTGCCCATTGGCGACTGCCGCTACAAATTCTCTGGGTCACAATGGGTGCCAGCTGGCGGCGCCGAGCCGCAGAGTCCACAGCGCATGTACCTCCATCCGGACAGTCCGGCAACGGGCGCCCACTGGCAGGCCCAGCCCATACTCTTCAACAAGGTGAAGCTGACGAACAACACGCTCGACAACAGCGGTCATGTAAGTACAGCAGAAGTGCAACAATAGCGCATCAGTCAGTTGCCAATGCGATCGCATTTATTCGCAGATTGTGTTGGCCAGCATGCACAAGTATCAGCCCCGTTTGCATGTGATCCGGACCGCTGATCTGGCGCAGATACCCTGGGCGCCGCAGCAGGCATTTGTTTTTGGCGAGACGGAGTTTGTGGCTGTGACAGCGTACCAGGTAAGAGATCACAGATTTTTGCCAATTCATTGAGCAGGGCCAACTAATTGGTTAATTTCGGCAACGATCGCTCACGCCGTGGGCAGCCAGCCAGACCAAAGGTCTCAAATTAGCATGCAACGCCCTTTGTCTGCAAAATGCCACAAGCGGGCAAAAGTCACTCGGTTGTTGTTTTAGGAAGTTGGATAGCCACATCCTTGGCCCGCTCGCTGTGTTTTTGTCTATGTCTGGGCCCATTGAGAGCGTCGCCAGTCGTCAGTCAGTCCTCAGTCTGCCTCTAATTAGCGTGATCACTTCCACAAGATCATCGCGTCACAAAGTTGTCAAGTCATGACAGAGAGGACAGACAACGACTCCGGCGCTCGAGTGTCAAGTGGTCGTCCGGTTATTTAACGCCCAGCTACTGCAGTTGGATGTGTCTGCGTCATATTTCATGCAACTTACAACTATGTGACTCTGTGTATATCCTTTTTTCTTTTCACAGAACGATCGCATCACGAAGCTAAAGATCGACAACAATCCGTTTGCGAAGGGCTTCCGCGAAACGGGACAATCGCGCTGCAAACGCAAAATGTCTTCATCGCCCACCGATGATGATCAAGATCTGGCCCAGACGCATTTGCAGTCCTCTGGATCGCTTGACATGTCGCCAGGCAAATCCACGACGACAGCAGCAGCCGCCGCTGCAGCAGAAGCAGCAACAACATCGAACAACAGCGAACAAGATGGGCCGCAAATTAAGCGCCTGAGATCAAATGGTTCCGCCTGTTCGTTATCGTCATCACTGGATGGCGCTGAGCCTGTGCCCGGACCTCTGGCTATGCCTGTGCCTGGCGCCAACTCAATTGGCTCGCCCCCCGGCGCCGCCACCTTCATGCAACATTTTCAGCAGAACATGCAGACGCTGCTGCGACCCTCGCTGGTCGACCTGGCCTGCACGTACTTCGGCCGTCCAGCACACGAGTACAATGGAGCGACGCCGGCGTCGCATTTGTATCCGCCAACGTCCATTTTGCAAGCCGCACTCCCAGCACTTCCGGCGCTCGCCCTGCCACACAACATTTCCGCTCAGCAGGCAGACAGCGACTCGGCCACGGATGAAGCGGAGCTGGATGTTGGCAGCGAGACTGCAACAACAACAACAAGAGATGCAGCTTTTTCCACGCTCCACCAGCAACAGCCGCCCGAGGCACCCGCCAAGCGAAAAGGCTTCAGCATATCAGCCATATTGGGCGGCGGCAGTTAGCTGCAACAGATATTTTACAAAGCCTTTGATATTATTATATCGTACAAATGTAAGCCAACTTTTGCCTGATTAATAAATAAGCCAGCTTTAAGTTTGAATAATAAAAGTTGCTATCTATATACATATAAATATCAGTGTTTATTTCAACTTACTATTTTTATTTTAAAATATTTATTTCTTTTTATTTTGTTTTTTTGAGAATTTGTTCTTAAACTGTAGGAGGTATAGTTTCCGGCGCTTAACCGCCCCAAAGAGGCGTGCCAAATAAATTTTTTCGTTGATCTTTAGAGAGGGTCATCAGTCTGTCTGTCGGCAACATTTAATTTATTTAGCTTTAAATTAAATATTACATCGTGACGGCGATACATGGATATATATGTTTGTCTATGTTTTAAGCTGTTAGTTTTAATTGAAGGAAAGAATTGCATTCATACAAACTTCAAAACGGACATTACACAAAGCCACTTAATTTTACTATTTTATAGGTACTAGAACGGACAATGCCGGGCAAAACAAAGTTTAAAAAAATGTAAAAAGCAAAATGCAAAATTTTCTTTTTATTTTCATTATCTTGTTTTAATTTAATTAATGTCAAAAATTAGAATCCATATGAATCCACAATTTAACTGGTGTCTAATGTATAATCAGCACCAGATAAGTAAGAAATTCTTGCGATCAAGAAGGTGATCCCTCTGCCGGCGGATTATGCTGCTCCTTTCCAGATTCAGGTCACGGTAAAGAACCGAAACACGAACGTACCAATAATAAGCCTTAAAATTTTAATTTAAAATGTATGTAAACTCTCAAAAGGGAAATTTACCAATTATGGTAAGGTAAAATCTAGAATAACGTAAAGCTCGAAAGTAAAGGCAATTAAATAAAATAAACAAATATATTTTTCGATGCGTCTTTTACATAACTTAGCAATGCCAACAGCTCTTAAGTATTTAGGACAGACGTGCACGTCGCCCAGATACCTTTTGCTAATTGGAAGATTTTAAGGATACTTCAAAGCCTTCACGCCCACACACTTTGCTGTAGGTAAATGAACATGTTGGCCTTTTATCATTGGCCCGGCATCTAGCAGCAGCCAGTTGATGTAACTCAAATCACAACTTCCGCTTAACATTAATCCCAAGCAATTTACAAGATAAACGCTAGAATTTCAACAACATCATCAGCCGCCGAAGATGACGCCAGTGCTGCTGCATCCATTAGCTACGCTGCAGCATCAGCATCAGCAGCAGCAGCAGCATTAGGTGCAGCATCAGTGACTGCGACTGGCCAGAACATAATTTGTTTGCAATTAAATAGCTCGACAAGGCATGAAATTCGGTTGCAGCCCTACGAAGGCAACAGTTGCACGGGGAGAATACTCCGGAGACTCATAATGGTTAAAGATGTTTATGAAATGGGCAGAGACTGAGACGAACAACGGCGGCAGCAGCCAAAAAGAAAACAACAACAACAATAGCATACAAAAGTTGTTATGTAAGCTGCAGTTGCTTCTTGTTTGTTGGGTTTTCATAGTGGCAGAGAATGCAGCCAATGATGAAGTTTACGATGACATGCGTCACCACCCACGTCTGAAGTCAAGACGACGTCGCGACGAGGGAGGCGTGTGCAGACGCAGTCTCTGCCCAGCAAAAAAAACACACACACAAAAAAACAAACAACAATTTCAATTTACCACCAAATCGATTTTGAAATTGTAGTCGCCAGGGAGCAACAGCAGCAGCGGCAGCAGTGGTCTGCGGTTTTATAGCGCACAGAACGGGTGACAGATGTCGTTCTAGATGGAGACGGCGCTGTGTTGACAGGCGCAAGGTTGTAAGTGCATTGAATGCCTCATTAAATAGCTGCGACTGCGCCCGGCAGATGTCGCAGGTTGCCGGCGTGTGCGTAATTAATGCGTTTGGCTGTTGCATTTTACGGCTCAACATTTGTTGTTGCTTTGTTTGCCCCATGAAATTAGATACACTTTGTCTTACAACCAATTCTTGTTGTGTAAACAGAAAATGGGGAGCAACCCGTACAAAAACGAAACCATTACCATTTCCTAAACGAAAGTTAATTGCTTCACTGCAAGAGAAGCACAACAACAACAACAACAAGCAAGTGCTAATGAATGAAAAACGTTTTACGCGTGGCAGCAGCCACTTGAAAATGGCTGCCAATTCAAATTACGCGCCATTTGGCAGCAAGAGGTTTAAGCGCGTCATTTGCACTGCTTGGCAAAAGGTTGCCACCCACCACCCACATAGAATAATTATTAAGAGAAAGGGAGATAAAATATAAGAAAGCAGTGCGATGCCCTGCTTGACAAAAGTACAAAGACTAATTAATGAGCAAAAGAAAATGGCAAATTCAACAAGTATCAAATGAAATGAAAGGATTTCATCTTTCGTTGCAAATAAACGTACATATTTGGAAGCCAGAAGAATGCAACAAAGCGTCGTGTGTCGCCGGTGCCAAGCCATAAAAATGAAACTGCTCATAATCTCTATCCCTCCCTTCCTTCCTCTTGCTTAAGCAGCGTCCTAAGCCGAGGTTTTAAACTGGAGCGCAGCCAACCAACTGAGAATCCAACCCAGCAGTTTATGCAAATGGGCTCACATGTGGGCCGAGTCCGGGTCCGCGGCTGATCCCGGGGTCGGGACAATTAACAAAGCGTGTAATTTTTCAAACGCAGCGTGTGAACAATGGCACAAACAATTACAGGATAATAAATATCCACCCACACATGCAGGCAAGCGGACAGCGCGACCCATGCGAACTGCGCATCATTTTTGTAAATCCATGTGAACAATTACAACCAACAACAATCACAATGGCCGCTGTCAAGTGCGTGTCCTGTGCGCGGTTTTTGTCCGCATTGTCAGTGCCTATTGTTTAAAAGTCTATTGAGTGCAAACTGCCGCAGTATTTAAGTTCTCTACATAATTTGCATATTATTCTTTTGTCCAAACACGTACTTCTACCTGCTGCCGGCGTTTGAAATTAAGCACACACAACAACAACAACAACAACGTTCACCAATTGATTTATCGAAAATATCATAAGGAATATCAGAATATCGGCAATGCACAACTGCAGCTTATATCAGCTGACAAAAGTGCTGGCAACACCGAAATTTTCAGCACGACTAATATTATTTTAATTAAAATAATGAAAATAAAAATTAATAATTTTCGTTTTTAATTAAAAGGACTAGAAATCAAAATAATATTTGGTAAAGCTTTAAAACTTAAAATTAACATATATAACAGTCAGTAATGTATTTAAACACGAGCGTTTTTAATACCGATTTTTAAAACAACACAGATGCCGACGTTCCTGCCGGATTATTTAAATTTTAAATTTAGCATTCTAATTAAATGTTTCAAATTTTCGATACTAATTAAGATTTAAGAGTAATCAAAAACAATATATTTTGAAAATGTACTGTATATTTTTACTGTATTTTCTATAATTAAATATATAAAAAAAAATCGTTAGCTTTGAAGATTAAAGATAAGTCAAAACGAGTTGTTTTAAAATTAACCTGTTTCTCCTTTTTTTTGTTTTTTTTTTTTAAAGCGATTTTTATTAGAAGTTGACAGCCCTGGCTTAGAAGAGTTCTGCAGTACGATATTCAATATTTCTCTCATCTCTACCGATAAGGAGTTTTTGCATTGCAGACATATTAAAGTAGTGCAAAAAACACCTCAAAATGAGTTTAATGAATAATTATAAAGAAGATATTAATGCAGAAATTGATGATGACAACGACTCATTTCACTCCTTCGCACAGACCTATAGCGAAACATCC
Organism: Drosophila micromelanica; assembly: GCA_004143825.1. NCBI lineage: Eukaryota > Metazoa > Arthropoda > Insecta > Diptera > Drosophilidae > Drosophila > Drosophila micromelanica. Next base: position 94,440 of record SCDY01000017.1, on the reverse strand, counting down.
GACTTGGGCTCCCTCTCGAACATAGACGACGGCCCCCCGTCAGACGAACCTGAGTTTGAGCTGGAAAATGATAGCCAGATTGTAAGTTAAATTCTAAATGAACTAATTTAAATAAAATAATACGTTTTGGCAAATCAAACAGGAACCCAGTCACGAGGCTGAATCACATGACCTCAGTAACTCCACGGCTAGCGCATCTGTCACAAACCCGATTCAATATCAATCGCCAAAGCTGACGCCTGTGTGCTCGCCCTTAACCAAGTGCCCTTACATGCTGCCGAAGTTAGCGGGCAGCTCCAAGATGCCAGATGCAGACGTGTTCGACATGAATGCACCATCTTCAGCAGTTGCCAAGGCGGCGCAGAAGGCCCCACTGGACACAAGTCCCGATACGGAGGCATTGCAGAAGTACGCATTTACCGAAATTTGGATTGAAGGTCAGCAAACTTATCCTGCACGTAAGCGTTCGCTTCATCGCGAATTTACGGCTGCTTTGGATAACTATTTCCATGAGAAAATGACTAAACAATTGACAAATCTTTCGCTGGACGACAAGCCGAAGGGGCCAACAAAAGTAAATTCACAAAGATACTTAAATGGTAAACATGTAATAATTATTTCTTTTTACAGTCGAACAGACCTCCATCAAAACCCATCAACCCATCAAACTCCGTCGAAAACGAGCCGTATGTGTCGCCCTTCGAAGACATGCCAATAGTGGCCAAAGAAAAAGTGTTACCTGGCCAAAAGCAGTGTATCGTTGTGCCAGCTGGTTTCGATTTAAGCAATCTGGCGGAGTACAAAAATCCCAATCACTGGCATCGACGCCCAACTACTCGCAATGATTGCCACCCATAACTCATAAACAAAAGCCGATTGAAAGCAAGAATTGCACTTGATTTGTATTCTTTATTCTCTTTCTTATGCGTTAATAAATTTCTTATCTCAAATAATTACAGTCGCTGACAACCGGGCGCCAGCGTAGCTAAAAACTCCGAACTCCAAATTATAGATACAAATATTACGGAATTACTAGACATGAATACAGCATATATAATCAAATTAACAATTTAAGTCTTATCCACAATGATGCACCCTTGCGTAGGAATTTTGTCAAAAATACCCTGTACCCGTTGAAAATCAATAAGCAAAGGTATGTAGGTTTGTGGAAATGTATAGCAAGCGGAAATAAACACTGCCTCCACAGAGAAAATACATTCTTGATCAAGACAAGTAGCAGACTCAATTTAGCCATGTCCTGTCTGCGCGATCTTGAAAAAAATGGAAACTTATAAGCAAATCAATTTTTTGCGATATCTACGCACATATACATTATAGAATTACCGAAATTATAATCGCCAAAAAATGGTTTTTATATTATCATTCATTATTTTTATTTTATTTATAATTTTGAATGATTTAGTCGTGTCACGACAAAAATCGCACCCAACTCTATGGAGCTGGCGTCCATCTGTACTTCAAATGACAGATTATCTAAATGCTTTGGTATATTCAAATGTTTATGTAATCCAATTCTGGTGTCTATAGCTCTGACTGTTCAAATGATTTAGTCGTGTCACGACACAAAATCGCGGTGCGCGCCCAACTCTATCGAGATGGCGCCCATCTCTACGCCAAATGATTTCATTGCGCCGCCGATAAAATTGTCGCCAGCCAAATGTCCATGACTTTGATTTTGGCCGCCATAACATTAATTTCCAACGAAATTACACATACACTAAATGCAGACAGAGATAGAGAGAGCGCAACAACTGAAACCACAACAACAAACAATAAGAGCAGGAGCATATAGCAAACACAAGACCTGGAACAAAAAATTCGCTTATCTACGCTGCAAGATCGGCACTCATTTGACTTTGACATGCGAACGTTTTTAAAACTGAATCTAGCTCTGGTTTGTGGCTCTCTGGCTGCTGTTGGTCCTAAATGAGAATTCAATAAATTTTAGCAAATAACCTGGAGCAGCGGCTACAACAACAACACAATGGCCGTTTAGCGACGGTTAACATGAATATGCAGTGTGGCTAATGTGGAGCCCATAAACACTTCTAGCGGCAACATGAATGAAACTGCAGCCCCACAGCCGACAAGCAACAGATGTCGCCACTGGAAAAAAAACAAAAGCAAAAACATAAACAGGTTGTTGCTACGTGTGTGGGTATGGAGTTGTTGCTGGAGCAGAAAGTTGGGGAATCAGCCGCTTAACAATTGTTTCTTAACGCGATTTGAAATGAAATGCCACCGTCGAAGATTTGCAATTTGGGCAATAGCCGCGTCTCGCTCCGGCTACCGCCTGGCAGCCAGCCCGTGGTGGCCATTCAAAGATGCCGCCTCATTTCCGTTGGCCAGTGCAACAAGTTGCATGTGTGAGGCTTCGACTCGGACAATTTTGCATGTAAATGGCAAACAACTACAACGTGAAAACATCAATTACATTTGCTCGAACCATGCTCGGCAATCCGCTGGCCAGGATTACCTGGCGGTCGTCGCGCTCAATCAGCGCATTGGCGCTGGCGCCAGCATTTAAGATGCGGCGCTCTCTGATCTGCTGATAAGCTCATGTCGTCGACGTTGTTGTTGTTTCTGCTGATGTGGTGTGGTGAGAGCGAGCGAACTCTGCCACGCTCTGCGAACAAGGCTGAACTGGAGCTGGAGCTGGAACTGGTTTTTATGGGGAGACAGGAGACGCAATTATGTATACAAAGAATGTGGGCAAAATGGAAGCACAGAAAAGAATTTCAGAAACCTAAGAAAAGCACAGTCAGAAGGTCTCGATTAAGAGATACCCTTGTCAAATGAATTGTAAAAGTCCTTTATATGTAATAACTTATAATATTTTGTAATAGATATTTTGAGTTCTGTAGTATATTCAAAAGTTCATGTAAACCAATTTTGGTATATATAACTCTGACTTTTACATGAATGTGCACAAAACCATTATGCCCTATTGCAATTTTTAATGGGTATAAAAATAAGCTATAATTTATGTGCAGGGCCAAGAAAGATAATAAGACGACAGAAATAAGGCCTTTCCTTTCGTTTTCAAATGAAGTTAATAATTTTATATCTACGAAATAATTCTAGAACTACAATTAAGACCGTGATATTTAAAACAACAAATCATCTAAAAAGATGAAAAATTATGAAGTGGAGAACATATAATAATGAAGAGCGCAAACTAGGCTTAAGTGAGAGATAGAGAGGAAATAAGCGAGACAATGAGAGTAAGAGAAAAATAATAAAAGAAAGCAAGTAAGAGAAAGATAGAGCGGATATAAGAGGGAAAGAATCGAAGATTAAGTGGGAGCGAATATTTGAGAGAATGAGAGGAAGTGAAAGAGCGAGATAGAAGGAGAAAGAGAAGGGAAGGGAAGAGAGCAACTAACGGAGAGAGAAAATGGGGTTGAGGAAAAGAGAGAAATTGATCACCAGAGAGTGAGTGAGAGACACTTACCAATTGAGAATTCGCTAGATTGGAATAAAAAAAAGCAAAAAAAACTACTCAATATTTTCTAATAAATATTTTCATTGTAAATTTAAAATATTTTTCCAAACCAGGTTCACGAACCGAACCCAAATACGAAGCAATTTGGAACCGTGAACCGAACCACTGACAATGTTTAGCCAAAGACAAAATACATGTACATAAATATATATTTATATAAATATATTTATATTGTCTTTGGTTTAGCCAAAAATTTACTTAAAGAGCCAATAAACAATGATGGCTTGTAAGATATTCGATGCACTCAAATGGTTCATTAATAAAAAAAAGCACCCTTTCTGGTATTTCTTTAAAAAAACAATCTTTATTTGCTCGCATTAAAATGCCAAAGACAATAAATCCATTACGAAATCATTTAAACAATTAAAATTGCATAATAAATACTTAAGATAAATACTGATGGTAAATACCTGGAAATCTTAATTAACTGCAAAATATCACAATTTAACTTACTGACCACGCGGCCAACTAAACGCTAATTAAATGTATAAGGCACTCAGGGCAGCAACTGAAATGGGAGCAGCAGCTACAACAACAACATCTACTAGACCGAGACGGTCGTTCCTAATATGTCCAAGATGCTAAAGCTGCTGCGTTTGGGCTTCGGCACAGCAGCAGCAGCAGCAGCAGCCGCATCATCGGCAATGCCAGCAATTCGGCTAATCGATTCGGATTCCAAGTTGGGCTCAGCTGCGCTGGTCGCGGTGCCTACGACGTCCACAAAGGTATCAGTATCTGGCTCGGCGGCCGACTCGCAGCTGGAGGAGGCGCTCGACGAATCGGGCGATGGTGGCGAATAGGCCCAACTTGGATAGCTGGCGATGTGCCTGGCATAATCAATGGCTGGCTGAGGTGGCGCTGACGCATAGAAATTGGCCTCCAGTGAATCCAGCAGATAGTGGCGCGGCACCAGCATCCCACACGGCTGCCGAGGGGCCAGCAGCAGCTCCTCCGACAGGCGCAAGCGCTTGGCCGACGGCGAGACCGTGAGCTCCACAGCTGCTGTTGAGGCTGCTTCTGCGCTGGTTGCTGTTCCTGTTGCTCCTGTCTGTGCAGGCGGCGGGGAATCGTTTAGCTTGCGCTTGCAGCGTGATTGGCCCGACTCACGGAAGCCCTTGGCAAAGGGATTGTTGTCGATCTTCAGCTTGGTAATGCGATCATTCTGCAATGTGAGAGTCGAACATGAGTAATTGATCAATTGATTGGGCAGATCCTGGAGCACACACCTGGTAGGCTGTCACAGCTATAAACTCGGTTTCGGGAAACACATACGCCTGCTGCGGAGCCCAGGGTATCTGCGTCAGGTCGGAGGTGCGTATCACATGCAAACGCGGCTGATACTTGTGCATGCTGGCCAAGACAATCTGCACGGGAGAGATAACCGGATAATGGATATGATAAGTGAGCGTTTCAAATAGGGAGTGAGACTACACCTACATGTCCATTGTTGTCCAGCGTGTTGTTGGTCAGCTTCACCTTGCTGAAGAGCAGCGCCTGCGATTGCCAGTGCTTGCCCGTGGCCGGACTATCCGGATGCAGGAACATGCGCTGGGGACTCTGCGGCTCGGCGCCGCCAGCTGGCACCCATTGGGAGCCGGAGAACTTGTAGCGGCAGTCGCCAATGGGCACCATCTCCAGCAGGACACAATAGTTGGCCTCCTCGTCCAGTCCGCTCAGCGAAACGCGCATCGAGGGAAACATGCGTCTGCAACGGGGGAAACATTCATAATTACAGTTAGTGGCAAGCTGCATGTGATCTCATTCTGTGGCTTATCGCAGGTCTGCATGCCATACTTGTGAGTATGCGATAAGCTAAGAAAAGATAGGCTAAGCAAATGAATGCCCATACACACCTGCCACTCTTTGTGATGATCATCTCAGTGCCAATCTGGTGGAACTGCTGCCACAGCTCGTTGTTCTCCAACTTGGCCTCCACGCCCGGCAGTCTGGGCTGCGAGGGTGGCGGTGGGGGTGCCCCGAAATGTGCTGCAAAGTTGGGCAATAGGCCGCACAGTGGATCTGGAGATGAGACGCGTTAAGGCCGTCGGCAAAGCATAGATAACAAATATGTGTGCCTACCTGGGAGGCGTTGCATAATTTGCTGGCAATAAAGCTCGTGGGCAATCTGCTGCTGCATGCGCAGATCGGCAATGTTTGGCAGTGCCAACATATTGATCGTCAAGCACTGTACTTTACAAAATTAAACGATATTTCGCGGCTATCGATCGCTCTTGGCAATTGTCTTTTAAAATCACGATATTTATGCCACACAATCTGCTTTCTCTCGGTAACGAACTGCTCGCCTCGCTGTTCAGATTGAAACTGTTGCGCTCCGAAAATCGTTCACACTAATTCGATTCCAGCAGAATCCGGTCGGTTCAGTTTTCGGCTCTCTGCCGCCGTCTCAGGTAGCTGCCGTTCAGTTTGCGCTCTCCACTCTACAGCGCTGGCATTGGTCGCTGCTTGTGGTATATCTTGTGGTCTCGCTCCAGCAAATGGATGCGCCATTTTGAGCGACTTCTTTGTGGCGGAGTGAGCTAAATAATGGGCGCCCATATTACAGTTGATAGCATTAATTGCATTGGGGGGCATCTCTTTGAACTCCACACTTTCGGGTATTTTTAGTCAAACGAATGAAAATGGTTTTGAATTGGCCCAAATAATAATAGCCTATTAGCTTAAAAAACGATAATAGAGATAAATGAAAATGTGTGCTTTCTATTTCCAAGTTTTTAGAAAATTTTAATATACATGTATTATATATCGGAACATATCCTTATTTGCCTTAACTTAAAATTACTTAAGCGCACAGAAAAACAAAAGTGTTTTAGTCCGATTAGCGGATACCCTACACATAGCTCAGAGGTGGAAATTTTTCAATATATTTGGGCGGCGGAATGCAATCTAGAAATTGCAATGTTCCTGATCTGTATAAAATATAATTAAAATTGAGTATCTTTAGCTTAAGAAAAGCTGATCAAAAATTGATTTGAATCAAAATCTAAAAACTGAGATCGACGCGCTTATAACAGAATTTACTTTACTTGACTTTGTGTTGAGAGGAGATGCAAACGTATTCTTTAGGGATTCAGAGTACACTTAAAATCGACATAATATGTCCCATCTTGCCCGTTATCTGAAATCAGCATACAAGCTGCCGTTTATCGCATCCAAAAATTGTCTGGTGGAACCAAAGCGAGATCCGCCCGGCGATAAGTTACCATAATCAAATGTTAAACGGTACTTGTGGCTGGGCGCAACAATTTGTTGTGGAACATCAAACTGGCGCCAATTGACAGCCGCAACGGCCACTTGACTGCCAGTCGCAGCCACTTGTCCTGGGACCGGTAGGACGACAAAACTGACAAAGACGGCGTCACTGTCGGCAAAAACTCACAGGCAAGTCATAAAAGTGATCACACTTTGTCCCAGGGATGCTGCTGCTGCTCCTGGGAACAATGGGCACACACACACACACACACACACACAGACAGAAGATGTGCATTTTATGGGCCAACGGACCGCCGACTGTTTCCGTGTCTATGAAACGTTTTGGATATTATTATTATTATTATGATTATTGTATGTTTGTGGGTCTGCACTACAATTTGTTGCTATTGTCTGGACTCTGGCGAGATATCAGAGAAAAACCTGTAAGGAAACACCTGAGCTATTTTTATTGTGTGCCCTATAAAAATGTCAAATAATAGCGATATAATTTTAAGTGATTGAAAATGGGAATATAATCACTTTGCTTAGCCGAAACTCTTTCTTATCTGACGGAGGAGTCATTAGTCAGTTGAATTTCCGGTAATTTGAGCAGCTTTGCATAAATTCTGCGCAACATTTCCGCTTATGCCGCAACCTAAGTGCACTTCCCGTCCGCTCTGACTCAGGCCATTAGCGTCCAGGCACAGGAGCCACTGTCCAGACGGATTTGTGTGTCATTAGCGTGCGTCACAATTCGTTCATTCATTGCCTGCTCCTGGAAAAACCCGGGGAAATTCTGAGCAGTCATTCACTAATTGCCACCGATTGGTTTTGTAATTTTGTTTGTTATCTTTGGCAATGCGCTTAGGCTACCTTACTGTACATACATATGTATATTAGATACAATACATTTTGCACACGTATCAGACATATAGATTTATTGTTACTGTTACTTTTGGTTTTACATTTACCTTAGACAAGCCACGTACAATTATTTATATATTTGTTTTTAACCTTATAACTTTTTTTTAAATTAGGTGCATTTTTTCATTTTAGTTATTATTGTTTTCTTTTTGTTAATTCAGCTTCGTATTTTGTGTATTTGTCATTAGTTTATTTAATGTTTATCACAGCTATACGTTTATATATATACATATACATTTCAATAGATATAAATTTTTATCCTGGTTAATTGATTGGATCTTCTGTAATTTTATATTATAAAATGTGTTTCATAAAATAGCTACACACTCACACTCACAAATACAATTGCAAAAAACTTACTACTACAAAAATTCAACATGAAAATGTTGATAAAAATATATTAAAATTAGGGAGGCGGAAGAAAGCTTTGATAGAGAATGCATTTATAACAATATTTCAGACAGATTTGGGTGCCGAACATAATTAATGAAAAGTAGATAACAACACCGAAAGCTCAATAGCCATTGATATGTAGCAGCTGCTCCAGTTGCGTCTTTAGGACAGCTCAAAGCCTGTATTGCTGCTTACTGCATAGCGCAGTTTATCTCTCAGCGTCGACTTTTTCTGGTAATTGGGCAGCTTAAGCAGATTGAAGCAGGTGGATGAGGTGGGCAGCCGATTGAGCGGATCCTTCTTGCGTATGGTGAAAAAGCCGCGTATGACGCTACCTATGGTATCGCCGGTGTCCTCGTCGTCGCCCACCTCTACACAACGTATGGAAAACGGCGGCTCCAGATGCGCAAAACCCAAAAGTGGCGGCTTCGAACAGCTCGTGACAAACTACAAAAAAAAACCGTGGTTTTGAAACAAAATCAAAATCACAGTATTTTTCAATGCTACACACCTTAAGAAACAGTTTGCGCTCATCCTCCGTAAAGTCCTTGGCCAGTATGTCCCACAGCCAGCCGATTACGCGATGTGAGTCATGGAAGCCACCATAATACTGTGTATGCTTGCGCAAATCTTTCAAATCCAATGGCACCGTATCTCCCGAAATTAGACGCTGCAATTCCGGGGGCGAGAACAGCGACAGCCATTCAGGATTGACAATGCTGCGAAAGCCGCGATTGAACGCCTGCGTCTGCTCGCGTATCTGAGTGTTCATATGAAAGTAGGCCATGTAATGGATATAGACCAGCTTGTTGTGATCGTTCACCACACGCGCCTTGCCACCTGAATGCAGCTCGTGTGTGACAATCTTGCCCATGACATCCTGATCCACAGAGAATGTCAAATTCAAATCGGTCACATCCTGTTTGTAGTCCTTAATGAAGGTCAGACTGCGATAGAGTTCGTTGTCCAGCGAAGGCAGCTCGTCCAAGCAGGAGTAAAGAGCCTGATGAGTCTGGCCCAGTAGCTGGGAGAGAAAGAACGAGGCGAACGGCACATCCACCACGATGCCCTCGTAAACAGCCTTGCCGAGCATACGACCCACAAACTCAAACAGGTGCAAGTGATTGTCCTGAACATAAGAAATCGGCGATGGATACAGCCGCTGATCGGAGGTGGTCTTGAATAGGTTCAGCGATGGATCGAACACTTTCTTAATGGTCTCCTCGAGGAACTCCTTAAAAACGCCATCCTGATCGATACCCGCCTCGTGCAGGCCCTGCTGATTGATAAAACGCACACGTATCACACCTTTCAGAGCATGTGGTGGCTGGGCGGCCAACTGGCGATATCCATCCTCGACAATGCGCTCCCGGTGAATGACAATCAGCGCTGAACGCGGCGATGCGCACGCGCTCTCCGTCAGGCCCATCACAGCCTTCTCGTTTTGTACGAACTTGCGAAATAGCTTGACGCGATCCTCATGTGGTATGATGTGTGGCATCTTGGCCAGCAACAGCATCGCATTACGCTTGGCCTTCTCCAGATCGTTGATGAACGTCGACGGCTTCACCTCCGGTATAAGCCAGTGGTTGGCGGGCGTAAAGGGACGTCGACCGTCGCGACGATATAGGCAAAGCAACAGCGTATGCAGGGAAACAAAGACCGGATTATTTATAATGTTCTTGGCACCTAGAACAAACGTTATCATATTATTTGGAAGAGCTTTGAGATGCAACTTCTAGAGGCATACCCAAAATGTTGTCGTTGATCAGCTTGTACAGCATATTATTTAGAAAATAGGTTAGCATAACATAGTCGTTTAGGCGAAAAGGATTCTGTTCCGTATACATTTCATACTCGTCCAAGATGCTAAATGGAGTTAACAAACGTAAGAATAATTATAAAACATTGAATCATGAGCTGAACTCACGTCACATAGTGTGTCATGCAATCACAGAAGAGCATAAGCATGGATATCTGTGGCTTTTGCGCCAACGTCTCGCATCGCAGCAGATCCAGATATTCTTTCATGCCGCAGTTGGGCCCCAAGGAGGTTAACAGCAGCCAAATGCCATACAGCACATTATCGTTATAGCAAATGCCTGTCAGAATGTCCAGTTTCATTTGGGAGAGTGTGTTAAGGGCCGCATAATACATGCCACAAATTCGTGACACCTGCACCACATCGCTATTGTCCAGCTTGCGCCATTGCACCTTTGTCTGCTTGCCAGCGGCACTGGACAGCAAGCCGCCACCGCGCGTGGAGCTGCGCTCCAAAGCGCGTCTCAGCAAGTTGCTTGTTGAGGGCTGCTGCGGCGATTGAAACTCAATGCGCTCGTAGTTTTCGTTGATATTCTTAAGTGGATCACCGAGCAGCAGCTTGATGCAGCGATGATCCCACAGCATGTGAAATTGTTTCTTAATCAGTGACACATTCTGGTTCTGCGCCGGCTCTGCACAAGGCGTGTGCCAGCCGAGCAGCTCGTGCCACTGAGTAAAGACGCCCTTGGTGGTCACCGTGTTGGGTATTAGTTCCAACAACGATGTCGTGGTCTCCTGCAAACATCAAGAAATAACTTCCGCTTATAGTCGCTTCAATTGCCCCTCTACTCACAGTCAGGAGCGGATAGGCTAATAGTTTGGCCTCGGCCAAGCTTTCTATGTTGAACATGTTGACAATGTTGCCCAGATATGCGACCGATTTGGTGCACGACATGCTGGCGGCAAACTCCTCGAACCACTGAAAGTCCTCCGATATGCTCAATGCCCGTTTCAGCAGGAACATGGACCTGAACTGTTCGATGCACTGCGGCACGCTCTGATGCAAATGATAAATGAGCGCCGGCACTGAAAGTATTTCACTGAGAAATTGTGAAAGCAAGTTGCGACTGAAATCGCCATCGATCAAGGGTCGCAGGCAAAGCGTAATTATTGCAACTAGTGTCACCGGCTTGACGGACAATTCCTCACGTACGGTTCCTTTTAGGAGAATAAGCTGCGAATTGAAGGTGTTAGTAAATACGAAGAAAATTCCAATCATTAATTTTCATGTGAATAATATTAAATACTTACGCGCATAGTCTTATAGAATCCGTGGTGCATTAGATGCCCCTGAACATTGCAACAGATCTTCTGCATAGCCGGCAGCAGTCGCTCAAACTGGGGATTGCGCAGTATGGCCCAGGATTTGGGAGCGGTGAACACAATAAGCGTGTGCAGAAAGAGCGCTAATGATATGCTATCAGCATGGTTTTCCGGCTTCAATTCCGGCAACAGCTGCAGGCACTGGGTTAACAATTGTTTAATGTGTCCAATCCAGGGCAAGCTGCGCTCCTTGTGCAAGCACAGCGCCGCATAAGACATCTTTGGATTATCCACCTCCATTGCATGGTTGACATAGCGACATATTTGCTCCAGTCGATCACGCATCCGTCCATCCTTTTTGTCCAATTTAATTTGCGTTAGATAGCGACGCAAAACCGGATAAACTTGGATGGCAGGCAACAGCTCCGCATCCTGCCCATCCTGTTTGTCCGCGTGGCAGCCCATGAAAAGCCCATCGAAGTCTTTGCTGTAGGTGTGGCCAATATGTGCAAATGAAATTAAGGGTATATACGAGTTTTATCATTAGTCTCACATGATGCGCCTCTGGTACTTGCTACGTGCAACATATCCTTTGAGAGTCGATTGCAACAGAATGGCAGCCTCCTCCCTTCGCTTCTCGAGGGCGCGCTCCTCTCGCGCAGCTTTCGTATGCTCCAAAAAATGGCTTTTATGCGATTCCGTTTGTGCAAACATTTTGGTTGCTGTTTGTTCTGTAGTATTTTGTGTGTTTTCGATGGGCTATATTGTTGCTTAACAATTCGCAGTGTATTGTAAGATCTTCACTTTTATGTGCATTGCAATTGCAGCATGCAGTAGCACTTAATTTTCCAATTACAAAAATTTTTCATTTTTCTTCGCCTGTAGCTCGTTTATTGTATATAAGAGCACATTAAAATTTAACAGCATGGCAACGTTAACGTCGCAAATATCGATGAGCAAACTATCGATATAAGAGTGACAAAATGTTCTTTAAATACCGAAAATAAGAAACTGGTTATGATTTACTGAACATAGTAGAGTAACTTAAATAAATGTAATTTAAAAATGAATTCACATTTCACAATTTAGCCTAGTTATTTATGGTACCTCATTAATTGCCTACAATATTGTCGGTAAATAAAATATATCGAATTAGTATTTAATTGCTTGCTAGTTCAGTGAACTAAATCGCCTCGAACTGACTCAACTTTATTTGTCATCTCCATCTCCAGCAGCACTTTCTACGAGCGAGAACATCGTTGTCGCGTTTGCGTGATTAATAATTTATTAACTATAAAATAATACCATAAAGTTGCAAACAAAAAAAATAAGAAAAATGCTAATAACTGCGAGCGGATACAGTTGTATGCAGTTTAATTTCGTTTCGTCCCAAAATGTGTTGCGTGCACGCGCAAATATGTCGTGGTGATGCCAGAGTCAGCTAAAAAAGGCGATGTAGTATGATTTTGCAAGACTTTGAAAACACACACAAAGCAATAACAAAGCCAAGTCAAGGTGAAAATTATACAAAAAATTAGTGGATGCGCGACCCGATAGCATAAGCAAAAGCATATGCATATCAAATTAACGAAATATGCTTGTATTTCGGAGCGATCAAAACTGTGTGAAAATAATTTCAAGGTTTGCAGCGTGAGCAAGCGAATAGAAAGCAAAAGGTAATTGAAAAATAGAACGATTTTGGCACAAGCGCACTGTGTGTATAGTCTATGCTATTGTGCTGTTGTTAACGTTTTGTCTATGACTGGGTGGGTGGGGCGTGATTTGGGGGGCCAGCAAAACAAAACAGCGAGCATGGGGACGACCCAAGCACTTGCCCAAAACGGAACCGAAAGTGAGTGCAATTGCAAAGAAGCGACATGAAAACAATTGTGCTGTGCTCTGGGCTGCGAAAGCAGAACAACAACAACACAACCAGAGGCATGACAAAGAAGAAGATGAGAGCAAATGCCTGCCTGCTTTGTAATCTCATGTAATTTGCCGCAATTTTTGCTTGTGCATTCTGGCTGCTTCCGTATGTGCGTGTATGTGTGTTTGTGTATGTATGTGTATGTGTGAGCGCGCTTTGCTTTGGGGTCGGTAGGTCGTTTTGTAGCGCGCGACATATTGTCGCTTGCATTCCGTCAGACAAACACACACGTAAAGGCGCATTTGTGCAAATGTGTGCATACGTATGCATGTAATACTTTGAGAAGCTCTCCCACATACTGCTAGCTTAGGGCAAGTTCCTTCGATTATGTCAAAAAAAAAAAAGGGCGCGCGTTTGCTTTGCTCTGCTGAGAGTTGATTTTGCAGGCTCCACCATTTTTAAAAAGGCCAGCTAATGTTGCTGACGCCAGCGCCAATCATCGTCATTCGCTCGTCTGCCGCTGCTGTTGACGCTGATGCTCTGCTTCTGCTTGTGGCTTGCCCGCTGCCATTCTCAGTGTTCCCCATAGCGTGCTCGTTGCAGCAATTATAGTTGGGCTGTGTTTTGTTTAATCCTCAGTTCTGTGTTTGTGTTTATTCGAGTGCAGATAATCAAATTTATATTGTGCATGCAAAATAAAAAATACAACTAAAAAAAAATGTTAAGAAAATACGATTGTTGCTGCTGCTGAGTTAGCAGCTACATGAAACGTCACATTTGTGAGTACCGCACAACGGCTGTTGTTGTTGTTATTATTGTTGCCAGTTGCCAGTTTTCGATGTGAAATACATATGTATGCGTATCTGTATGTGTCGTTTATTGAACTTTCGCGAATTGACAGCTATTATAAGTGTTTTTTTTAGGCTGTGCGTGTGTTTGTGCACAATTTACAGCAATTTGTGACACTGACACATAACCTCAAACATTAAAAATTATTGCCTAGTTTGACATGCCTAGTTACCGTTACATTAAAGCGCGCGCCTTTGGCGAATATATTTTTATAGCTCGGTTTTAGCTGCAGCAGCTTAAATATCGTTCATTTGTATTTAATTGTGTGATACAATTAAAGAGAAAAAAAAATGTGAAATCCCCTTAAAAAAAAGTAAATAAAAGCAGTAAATTCCACTTGACCGCTCTTTAATACTGTAATTGGGTCCGTTATGTTTTAATGCTTGTTCATGTACAGACACACACACACGCCAATAATATATGTACATTGACACAGCTGCATTGCTGAGAGAGCTTTAAAATTGTAACAGTAGACAACAGCAACAACACAAAAAAAAAATCGAAGAAAGTAGCTAGCGAAACAACTACAACAACGACTGTAGCAAGTTTCATGATACCCGTTCGAAATGAGCACAGCGTATAAAGAAAAAATAAATAAAATAAAGCGTAACGAAATTAAATGAAAAGTGTAAATCGCAAAGAAACAAAAAAAACCTAACCATACTTATTTAGAGAATAATTCACCTACCCCGCGATTCCACCCCTCTTTTGGTCTAGACAAGCTTAAATCTAATGGGTAAATAATGATTTTGAAAATGTGTGCAGTATTATTATTGATTTATCGCCACCACAAAGTTTACCAGTCGAAGGTGTTATGTACCAAACTCGTTATTTATTTATTTATTTTTCTGATAAGAGTACCCGCCCTAACCCCAATGGTGCCAGCGATCGACGGACTTACAGATCGGTCCAAAATGCGTGCTAATTTTTTTTTTTAATTTTTCACATTTGATCATAATTCATATATTTTGCTGTCCTATTTGTCAGTTTGCAATTTTTGTTATTGTCGCATTTGTAAATTTAATAAATTAGCACAAAATTGATTTGATTAACTTTGAATGTTGTCGTCGTCGTCAACATAGTCGCTTGACATCTATTATCGCTACAAATGGGAACAACAATAACAACAGTTATAGCAGGGAACAATTTTCTTTCTGTCTGTGAGGTGATTTTTACTGATCACGCGGCTTGGAGTATACTGCGATGCATGAGCCTAAATTATCTAAGTAAAGTTCTATCAATACGAAAAGTAAAATATGCAACCAAGTACACTGGCCAAAGAAAATTAAACACAATTACAAAATACTGAGTTTTTTTCTCCAGCCCGAAAATTCTTGGACAGAATCAACAACCGAGTGGATTTAGTTAGATTCGTCCGTCTGCCATTTCTGTTTATATACAAAGAAGTCTATATTTGTAATACCTATTATCTTAAGATTTGCATAGGTATGTCTTTTAGCTACAATTATTATACAGCTGCTATATGAACAAAAAAAATCTTTTTTTATTGTATATGATATCCAAACCAAACTTAACAATTGATATATGATCAGTTAAATAATTCGTTTCTGTTTTAATTTTTCAAAATATCGAAACTAAACTTGAAAATTGTGAGCGTTGCTATAAACTTTATATATACGAGCAAGATATTGTCAATATCAAATTGCTACATTATATGGCAAATAATTTCTAGTCTAATATAATCTTTTTTTTAAATTTTAATATCGTTGTGTTATGAAATTAAAAATAAATCTAACTATTTTTTGTAAATGAATATCCCCAATTACATTCGTTTGTTTATTGTTTCTTTGCAGTCCTGGCAACTTAACCAAAAGAAATCAATACAAACTACAAACGCCAACAATTGTAATTATAATAATACAAAAACATAACTGAACATTACTATTTATTGAGTAAATTTAATGAACCGCAACAACAACGATATGAAGTACACAACAGGAACAGACAACACGCTGCCCACGGGCAGCAGCAGCAGCAGCAGCACTAGCTCCCAGAATGCATTGAACGAAATGCAATCAGGAGTCACAACCACACAACAATCACAGCAACAACAACAACAACAACAGCAGCTGCAGCAGCTGCAGGAACAACAAACCGCAACAACGACAAGTGCCGGCAACACGTCGGCCGCCACTACGAGTCCCAATACCAATACCAATACCAATACAAATACAAATACAAATACCAATGCCAATCCCAACAGCAACAACAACCAAACTGATGCCAATGCCAGCGCTGAGGCGCCACAACAGTCGACAACAAATGCTTTATTTTGCGAACAGGTGACGACAGTGACGAATCTATTCGAGAAATGGAACGATTGTGAGCGCACGGTGGTCATGTATGCGCTGCTGAAGCGATTGCGGTATCCCAGCCTCAAGTTTCTACAGTATTCCATAGATAACAATCTGACACAGAATCTGGGTACATGCCAATCGAATTTGAGCAGCGTTGTTATTGACATCAATGCAAATAATCCAGCCTTCTTGCGGAATCTATTGAGCGCTTACAAAATGTGCCAGCCCAACGAGCTGGTGGACGGCATGTCCTCCTCCTCATCGGACAAGGATTCAATGCCGTGCTACGGCAGCGACTTTCAAATAACCAGCAGCACAAACCTCGCACAGTGCACAGACGAGCGCAAAACTTATATGCGCAAAGAGGATATATTGAACGAGGTGCTCAATATGCTGCCGCTGCTTAAGCCCGGCAACGAGGAGGCCAAGCTGAGCTATATGACGCTAATACCGCTTGCGGTAAAGGACACAATTCAACAGCTGGTCCCCACCGAACTGGTCCAACAGATATTCTCCTATATGCTAATACATCCCGCCATTGGCAGCGACGATCGACGCTCGCTAAATGTTTGGCTGCGCCATCTCGAGGATTTTATACAGGCCAGCAAGCGCAGCAGCTACTTTATTCAGCCGGAGCAGCTGCAGCTGCAACTGCAAATGGCCACTGGCACCAATTCGGACAGCTCATCGTCCTCCTCCTCATCGCTGGGCAATTTGACGCGCAGCGTTGACTGGCAAACGATTGCACCGCCGAGCCGGCACCACAACAAACAGCTGCCGAGGCAGCCGGGCGAATGGCGGGGCAGCGTTAGTGGCTCCTGTGGCTCGATTAATCCACTCTGTGATAATTTAAATGGTATTACACTGAACGAATTAGCATCTAGTCAGAATAGCTTAGGCCTCTCCCTGGGCAGCAACTCGTCGCTGGTCAATGGCGTCGTCGCTGGCGCTGCGGCAGGCTCCATTATGGGCATTGGCGGCAACGACGACCATGACACCTCATTCAGCAAGAACGGCACCGAAATCCTCGACTTTGAGCCGCTGCACTGCGATAATGCTGGTGGCAGTGGCGACACAAGCGGAATTGCCAGCACCAGCCTAAGCCAGCAACAGGTAGGCGCTCATTTTTATTTGAATAAATTATTAACAGAGAAGCTATAATAATTTAATTACACAAAAGTAGGCCATTGAAGGAGACATCTCCGCCCCATAAACTATATAAATGTATTCTTGAACAGCTGAGTCTGATTTTATGTTTAATTGGTTTCTATGCAGATCATAAACCGAACTTGCCTAATTTTAATTTAAAATAATAAAAAAAAGAAGACAAGACTAATATTTGCCTGATACATTTCTTCGAAATTATTGACTACGCTCTCAAGAAAATATTATTTCAATTACCTATATGCTATGATATATAGATGTTGCTAATCAATATATGAGCAAGACTTTTTTATTTTCGGCATTGTTCTTTCTGAAAGTGTCAGATTAGCAGATGACAATTGTCGTTATCTATGTTGTTTCTATTATAAATAAATATATCATATATATATATAGTTTGTATAAAAAATGCATTTAAGAATGTATTTCCGTTTTTTGATTTTTCATTTGCACAACTAGTTTTGCAAACTCTAAACAATTTTGTATTGATATTCGCAGGCTTCTTCGTTAGCACAAGCTCCTTCCATTCTGCCCCAGCTTTTGCAGCCGCCACCACCGCCGCCGCCGCCACCGCAACTGCCGTACGCCTCCATATTGATGGGCTATGTGGGCGACCAGTTTGGCGACGTCAACCGCTGGAGCCTGGACAGTAAAATTGCGGCACTGAAGACGCGACGCTCAAACAGTCTGACCACACAAACGATCTCCAGCTGCTCCTCGAACTCATCGAACTCGTCTGTGATCACGGTGAACGACAATTGCTCCAATTCGACGGAGAATCTGGCGCAGTTTGCCAATAAGCCGCGCAGCTTTTCGCTGTCCATTGAGCATCATCGCGCCAATAGTACCCTGGCGAACAGCACATCCGACACCCGCCTGGATGACTTCAAGCCCAGCTACATTAAGTTCCAGACGCGCAATGTGGGCATGTCTGGGATTGGCCTGTGGCTGAAGTCGCTGCGTCTGCACAAGTACATTGAGCTGTTTAAGAACATGACGTACGAGGAAATGCTGCAGATTAGCGAGGATTTTCTGCAGAGTGTTGGCGTGACCAAAGGCGCCTCCCACAAGTTGGCGCTGTGCATTGAGAAGCTCAAGGAGCGCTCCCACATACTCAGCAAAGTGGAGCAGGAGCTGCACACGGGCCAGATGAAGATTAGCACCGCTATCGAAGAGCTCACAAACATTGTGTTGACGCCGATGAAGCCATTGGAAACCACAGCTGGCGAGGACAACATTGGTCTGCGTTTCCTCAAGGTTATCGATCTGGTCAGCAGTGCCCTGCAACAGGATCCCTACTGTGCCCAGGATGAAGAAACCCTGGGCGTGTTCATGTGGATACTGGATCGTTCCATACACAACGAGGCATTTGTGAATCATGCCAATCAACTAAAGGAGCTCAAGTTCAAATTGTCCAAGCTGAAGATGTCCATGGTGCCGAAGCTGCATCACGTTAAGACAACTGGCGGCACCGCAGGGAATATGAATAAGCCCAGGTAAGTGAAAATCGCCTGTCTAGCTCAGCCTCTACAATTCACTCTACAATGACTGATTTTTCCACTGCTCCTGCTTAGGTGGAACGGCAAGACCCGTAAATGTGATCCAAAAAACGGCAGCAACGATCGCATAAATCATCGCAAAAATTCAAATGATATGCTAAACTTTTCGCTGAACTGCCTGCAGCATCCGATGCAGCATCATCAGCAGCAACAACAGCAGCAGCAGCAGCCGCCTCCGCAGCAGTTTGACTATAATGGCGGTTATCAGACGCAGCAGTACAAGAGCTCATCTTATCCCAGTTTTATGAATAATCCACAGCAACAACAGCAGCAGCAGCCGCCGAAGCATCATCCACAGCATGCACAGCAGATGCAACAAATGCTGCAGCAGCAGCATGCACAGCACTTTCCAGCATTGCCTCAACAGACGCCGCCGCCGCATCATCGCCGCTCGCTGAATAATCTTATTGTGGTCGCCGGCGGGCCACAGCAGCCGCAGCAACTGATCTTTAAGCCTGGTCAGGGTGTGCTCACCAATAGCACCAATGACAACCTGCAGCAACAGCATCAGCAGCGTAAGCCCAGCTTAAATGGTCTCAGCACTCTCAATGTAGCCTCAACTGTGGAGCAGCAACCAAAGAAGACGATGGCCGCTGTGGTAATGGTTAGTAGTGCAAATCCAGCTGAATCCGCTCAGCAGCAGCAGCAACAGCAGCAGCCTCCGCAAATATTAATTAACAACAATAATAATAATAACAACAACAACAACAATAGCAATATTTTAAACAACAATTTAATCAATCATCAGCAGCTGCAATTGCTAGCCGCTGCTGCCGCCGCTGCTGCAGTGGGTAACGGCAGCTGTTTGTGTCCTGGTGATGAAGATGGTGGTGGTGATGATGATGTCGTTGCCTGCAGCGGCATCTGTAGCAATAGTATCTGCCAGCAACCTAACAACAACAATAATAACAATAATAATAATAATAATAATAACAACAACAACGTGGATCACTGCCTGCCACAGCCGCAGCTCATCAACCTAAGCATGACCTCACTTAAGGACAGCTTTAATATGCCGCCGCACGATTATAAATTGAATGACTTTAGGAGCTTGGAACAGCTGGAAACCCTGTGCCGTCAAATGACGGAGCAGGCAATGAACTAAACTGTTGGGAGTTTTATTTTGTCGTGTTTTGTTGGTTTTAGCTCTTATGAAATTCAAAGTTTAAATGTTATGTACGTGAGTGTGTTGGTGTGTGTGTGTATTATAACCCTATAGGAAGAACCATGTTTTGTAATCGTTTTTAGTTATGTAAGAATCTAAAAAAATTGTTTAAATGTTAAGTTTATTCACTATGTGTGTGTGTGTGTGTTTGTGAGTGTGTATGTTAAATGGGCGGCAACTCTGGGTAATTCTGGAGCTGCTGCAATCTTAATGCAACGGCTGGCCGTTCAAAACTGACAGGGCCTAGATGAAAACACCCCCTCCAAAAAACAACCACTAGGCGCAGCTAGGGCGCAGCTTCAGCTCTGTCCCAGAGACGCCGCTTTTTGCTGCCAATGTTATTAATGTTTAAGTTGAACATGTCTAAATGTAGTTCCAACTAATCGCAAACTCCATGCAACAAGAATGCAAGATAAAGCGACAACAATAACAAAACAACAAATCAAAGAAAATGAAAGGGCAACCAACAAACAACTTTCTCTCTGTAGGAAAATTTGGCCAAATTTGATCAACATTTTACGCTATTTTGACGCTGCCCCCGCTGCTAATAAAGACGTCGACGACGAAATAAGCTACGTGCAACTTGCGTACAATATATAAGCATATATATGTTAATGAATTATATTATGAACTCTGCATCGTGACCATGAGACTGACTAAGATTACTATATATTCGCAACTATAAGAACTAGAAAAGCTGGAATAATAAAACATGTTTGAAGCACACGATACACACGACACACGCGAATCAAAAACGTTGCTTGCTGAAAGTCACATAATGTACTATGTTTATACACATATATATATACCTAAAGATATAAATTTAAAAAGAAACATATACACATAATTTATTTTAAATTTAAAGGAACATAATTGCTGAAAACAAAATGTTAACTGTAATTGTAAACTCTTAAAGAAATTGTCTTGTTTTTCAAGTTGGAATTAAATGCAGAAACGGTTTAGGAGCATAAAGCTAAATCTACGTATATTGTATTTTGTATAAGTAGTAAGGATATAAGCCAAAAAGAGAATGACGTACATGTTGTCAGACATTGCATATATATGTTATATATATATACAATTATATATGTTTTGTTTCGCTTTTAGGCTTATTCAATTGTTTGTAATAACGTGCTGTACATGATAATGATGGCAATCGATTATGTTATGTTATTTTTAAAATTGTTTTGAGAATTGCTGTATACATATATACATATGTAAAAATATCTATTGCGATTGCTTTGTAGCTTAAGCTAAAACTAAAACGAGAGTGGGCAACTGCAGCCCACTGAAAATTGTAAGAACGTAAGCAAAAAATTGTTAGCCTAATTTAAAATTGTGTGTGTATATTGAACGAAATGCATAAAAATTGCAAAAATGTATAATTATGGATGATATGCTTGACAAACAACTATATAATTGGTTTTTATTAAAATAACACACAATAACAACAAACAAAAAATGTACTGGTCTTGTTTATTTCCAGCTGCAATGCCGTAACTAGGCAAGAAATACATATATGTAAATTATATATAGTAACGAAATTGATAGCCATAGAAAAGTTCAAAACTCACAACAGAAAAAAATCAAGAAAAAATGGTTTGATAAGTAAAAGTTCAACTATTAACGAATTGTGCATAAAGTCAAGTTATAAAAAACATAAATGTGTTTGCAATTGTGTAAAAAAATACAAAATTAAATCATACTGAAAGTCAGAGAGAAGTGAAGGGCAGGACATGGCGGGCAATGAACAAATTATCAAATGTGAGCATTCAAGAGTGTACCTACTACCAATACACATATACATACAAACATATATATTTATTTTAAATAAATTATTTCGAGAATTACCAATTGCCGCTGTTTGTTTATGTGTGAGAGGGCAAACAAAGTACGTTACCTAACAACGAAGTTTGCCATGCATTTCCGGCGGAGTTTTCTGTTATTTTGAGAGTCAAAGTGCCAATATTCAAGCATAACGAATCGAACGCTCTGACACGTAATAGGCGCAAAGGAATCGAAATATATTTTTTTCAAAATTCAAGGAACTTACAATTATAATGCAAAAGCATCGTTACAACAACGTGCAGCTCGATGGACTCTCTTCGGGTCTCTTGAGGCATCAGCAACAGCAGCAGCAGCAGCTGCAACAACAACAGGGCGGGCCAGCTGCCAATAATGAAGAGCAATTGCCGATGTGGCCCAGTGAGCGTATTGGGCCCGGCGGCAGCGGCGCCTTCCACTCCCCAAAAGTGGAGTACAGCAAGGAGACGGCCGATTTGCTTAAATGTAAGTGCAGATAGTTTACCAAGCCAGCTACCTATTTCTGCAATGTGTTGCAGTGCTCATGAAGGAGTCCAAGATGTCCATGAGTATGCGCAAGCAAATCGATAATAGCTTGCGCAGTGGGGAGCCGCTTCCATTGCCTAAGCCACAGCGTCCCAATACCAACAATGATCCCGATAAGGAAACTCTGGCTATTCTGGAGCGTGCCCGCGTCGCCAAGCGTAAGAATCTGCGCCAAATTCAGGTTAGTGGCGTCTATGACCAGAGCTATTATCGCCCGAAAGTGGACAACCGTATGGTGACCGACAAGGCTAAAGCCAAACTACAATTGACAATGGCAGGCATTGAATTACCAGATCCGTCCATAAAGCCCCTCCGTCGATCCCGTGAGGATCGTCTGGTCACCGAGCATGACATAATTAACGAGTGTACGTTGCTGACTGATTTTCGTGTGGCAAACATTTTGGTTATTCTGTTTTTTTTGACAGTGCTCGACCAGATACATGAGCGTGCCGATTGGCTGACCGAAATGGAGTCTCTGGGTCAGGGACCAAAATACCGCAACGAGATACACGATCAAATTTCAGAACGTTTGCATCGCATCCGTGCATTGGAGACCAAGATAAAAATGAAGAATGAAGGTGGCTATCGCTTTGTGGACTAAAATGAAGTCGGACGGAAAATGTGTGAATAGTTAGTGTAGAATCAGAGCGTTATGAGAGTAAATTGGAAAAATCGTTGGATCATAGCACTAATCAAATAACCTATTTGCTTAGTGATCGTAGACAAATTTCTCGAGTTTCAAAACCATTGCATACTTTACTGCGCTTTCGGAAATCACTTGCATGTAGTTGTAATAATTTTCGCACTTTATTCAACATATTCGCATGACATGTAATATAATTTCGTATTAGTTACAATTGAATGTGGCACATATTCAAGAAATCTGAAAAACGCACAACATTCCAACAATTTAAGAAGCGTAACTTAAAGTAAATACGAGTACTCGTCGTACTCTTTATGCTGGTTCGACATAGAATTTGGCAAAACGAGCAAGAACTATATTTGAAAATACATATGGTTTTGTTTAAGTAATCGAATAAATTATTGGATTATATTTATATATGTATATATACGGCTAGGGTATATTGATTCTTCCTATGCTCTATATTTATGTGTATATATATATATTTATATGTATACGCATCTGTAGTGCTCCATTTAAAAATAGATATTTTTGTGCTACAAATGTACAAGGACGTCGCTTAACAGGATGGCATGTGGCAGCGAAACTCGCCTGCGGCCTCGGCGAAACGATTCCGTATTAAATAGCCGCTAATAACTTCGGCAACTTCGTGTGGACGGTCCTCGTGCACGGCGTGTCCACAGCGTGCCAACACTTGCATCTGGAATCTGCCCTGCATCTGGCCAACAGTCAATGTGCGATCTAGTCCATCGATGCTGGCTAGAAGCAACTGTTTGGGCAACCGCAAATTAAGGAACTTGTCGCTGAGCCCCGAAAACCAGCCAACCCAATACTTTTCAGATTTCGCCAGATCGATACGCCAGGTGTAGCTGCAACAAATTGTGAATTAGTGGTTTTTATTATATGACTAAAAAATGGATGGCTTACTTCTTGGCCGCATCCGTAGCAGCCTTGGTTGTTATGGGCTTCTTGAAATCGATGCCTTCAGCACCATCTTCGCCGTTGTTGCCCACCTCTTCGTCTTCGGAAATGCTAAACGCATTGGGAAACATGCTCGTGTGATGTGCCTCCTCCAGCACTTCCTCCGGCAGTGGAAGATCATTCGTTGCCAGCATATTCGTTGTACAGCTAGCTCAATTAAATTAAATATAAGCTGCTGCTTTTTTTCAGTTTCGTAAAATGCCTTTAATTACTTGATTATTTGTCCCGGCATCGAGACTTTGGCACTGTCCACATTTCGCACCTGTCCGCTTCTTATGCACCATTCGATGGCATTCGGTATGCTCTGAAAGTACTTGGGCCGCGAGCGCAGGAAGCTCTGCATGCTGGCCAAAGCTTCCATGGCCGTGCCCTCGACAACATCGATAACCGTAATGCCAATCAGAGTCGGCACCAGCGCCATATGCGCAAAGTGCACAGCAATGGCACCGCCCATTGAGTGGCCAACCACATAGAACTGTGGCACGTCCTCGGGATACAGTTTCGTCACCAAATCGCCAATGTCCCTAAGTGCACACACACACAGATATATATATATATATATATGTACATATATAAGCAACAGGCTAACCACTTACTTTGCCAAAGTGTCGGCCGATAAGTCGTCCTCGTCACCCACTTTACTGTCGCCGTGTCCCCGAAGGTCGATGCACAGGCATTGACAGTGTATCATGCTTGTCACTTCTGACTGTTGGCCAAGAAACAAAAACGCTTAGTGAAATTGTCGTAAGCATGTACACAAATACATACACAAAAGTGCGCCCAGGTAAGCGCCGAATAGCCCCCGCCATGCAATAACAATAATACGGGTCCAGGTTTCTCGGGCTTTTTTGTTCGATAGATGCGAAATGTACGCTGCTCATCCACGACAACATCTTCCTTCTCAGCGAAAAACTCGTTCCACATGCATGGCTTGTAGTCCCTTATTCGTGACTTTTTAAATGAATCTCTGCAATGGTTTTGTATCAATACAATTTCGTGTCCTCATCCTCCGCCCACACATAATATGCGGATAAAACTTACGCTCTTCCAATGCGGCCGCTTGGTATTGTCGGTGGCAGTTTGGACTTAAGCATTGTACGTTGTAAGCTCGACATTGCGTACGGATTGTCTGCGCAATAATTGCAGATGATATATTCTTAAAAATTTTAAGTGTTTTTTTTTCTGTACTTTTTTTTGCTGTTGGGCACCCCAAAACCTTAACATTTGCTGAAATGTTATTAACAGCGCGCACTAATTTGCTCCTGGAAAAGTTTCCGTTAATTAGTTTACAGTTTGGCGAACAATCTGAAAATGGTTAGAGTACAGTGTGAAAGTGTTTAAGTAACGATTACCTGAAGATATTTATTCCAAACGGCGCTTCACAGAAAAGAAAAACTGCAAAGTAAGCTCCTAATTAAATTTACCAGCCGCTAACTGGTTCCAATTCAGTGTCTCTAACAAACTATAACAGCGCAAGAGCACCGCCTAATAAAACAGCTGACGTTTAATATTGGAACGTAAGGGCGGGAGTATTTTTTATCTATAAAAACATCCGTCATTTGATGAGCAATAACGTGCAATTCGATTTGTAGACATTTCTGTTTTGTAATGTATATCGAGTAGAAGTAGCTATATCGACATTTGATTGCTACTTGTAATATTATCGATAATACTTTAAATTTATCGGCGGTTTGGTGTTGAAAAGGTCTTGTTTATCAGTACAGTTGATAAGAACTAAATGTTTAAAGCATTTTTATACGAAATGCCAGCTAAATATATTTAACTACATTATAAACTGCGTTTTTAAAAGCAATATTGCATAAAAGTATGTTGTATAAATGCATAACTAATTAGAAACTAGTTTTACGCTAGCGCATACAAATTAGTTGGCAACGAAAGTGCAGATATGTTGCATGGCCACAGTGGCTCCGGTATTGTGCATGACCTACTTTGAACTGAGGCAGATAACAAACATCTAATGTAAAGAAGCTCTAGACGCAATTCATTATTTGTTGATATCTGCCTAAGCAAAAACGGAAACACAATCAGCTCAGTGCTCAGATGCCCGTTGGAAGTCGTAGCGATCGCGTCGCACAGCAAATAATACAAAAAAGTTCCACTTAGCTACTTACTTGATAACAAGTGCTTCAAACTATTGTAAAAGGAGATAATCATTATTGGGTAAGAACGTCATTGAGTGCTCTTTCAATGTCAAGTTCATTAAACCTGCAAATCAAATATAAAGAAAGTGTTTTGAAGAAACCGCCATTATTTGTTTATATTTAGTCTGGCAACGCTTGCACAACAGCTGTTGCATTTTTCTCTCTCTCTCTCCCGGTGCATCCCTCACGATTTGCCGGGCAAAAGGCGTAGCAAAAGTTCGTGCGCTTCTTTCAATTAAGTTGATACAATTTGCGTCAATTTAATAAAAAGTGCAACTGTGCAATACTTCCGCCACTAATATCTGTCATGTTAGTTAATCCTTGATTTTTTTTAATCGCTTTAATGACATTGCGATAAGGTGAGAGACGAGCTGATAACAAGAATTTTGAACACCTTTCCAATAGTTTGTGTGAATGTGTGTACATGCACATGCATACACAAGAACATGAATTTGTGTGTATGTGACAAATTTTTTGTTTACGTACTCGGGTTTACGGCCTGTGTTATTATTATGACAGCCTGACGGGGCTTTAGTGACACATCAGCAGCCTCATCACTTAACAATATTTTTCAATTGCATTGCAGGGCACAAAATGGCAGCGAGCGGTACAGTTACTGCGCCCAATTTGGGTGACGAGCTGGTGGCAGTGCAAAAGCTTCAGCCGCAAGCCAAGATTTATGATCGCCTGATCAAATTGGGCTCCTTCTACAAGCAGCAATATGGTGTCGATCCCGAGTTTTATGTGCGCGTACCAGGACGGTAAGTTAATTACTTTGATGTACTATATATATATATATTTACATATATATGTATATCACTAGGGTAAACATTATAGGGGAGCACGTGGATTACTGCGGCTACTCGGTGCTGCCCATGGCCGTTGAGCAGAGTATCATTTTGGCTGTAGGCACAGTCCCGGAACAAGCACGACTGGAGCTACATCATCTGGATGAAGGAAAATTCCAAAGTTTTGATTGTGATCTAAACGCCCTTGAGTAGGTTAAGTGCTTGTTATTATTTTTTACTGTTTCTGATAACATATTTGATAATTTCTATGCTAGCATTAAGCTGCCAAAGACTGGCGGTCCGGCCTGGTATAGCTATTACTTGTGCGGCATCAAGGGTGTTCGGGAGGAACTAGATGGCGATTGGCGTCCAACTGGCATGCGCATCGCACTCAGCGGCAATGTGCCCCTCGCCGCCGGCTTGTCCAGTTCCAGTGCGTTGGTTAGCGCCGCTGTGCTGGCCACGGGTCACGTGCAGGGCATGCAGCTGGATCGCAAACAGTTAGCCTCGATATCAGCTAGCTGTGAGCAATACATTGGCACTCATAGCGGTGGCATGGACCAGGCAATCGCCTATCTGGCGAAACAGGGCTGTGCCCAGCACATTGAATTTCATCCGAAGCTGAAGGGTACGCCCGTCACACTTCCGGCGGGTAGTTGCTTCGTAGTGGCCAATAGTCTTGTGCAGAAGCGAAAGGCAGCCTCCTCCGACTACAATGAACGTGTTGTCGAGTGCCGTTTGGCTACGCGTTGGCTGGCCAAGTCACAGAAGCTGCCCAACTGGAAGGAGTTCACTAGATTCATTGATCTCGAGGAGGCATGCAATTTGGACAACGCAGCCTACTTGCAGCTGATCGAGCAGCAGTTGAAAAAATCACTTTACACGCGGGAGGACATTTGCGAGGTGCTCGGCATCACGGAGCAGCAGCTGGAAACGGACTTTCTAACGCCCAGCACTCAGCATATGCAGCAGTTTAAGCTGCGCCAACGCGCCTTGCACGTAATCCAGGGTAAATACCCCCGTTGCTTGGACTTGAAATTGTTTTCCTAATACTGATGCCCACAGAGTCTGGTCGAGTGGTCAAGTTCCGTGAAATCTGTGAGCAGTTGCAGCGCCGCGCCAGCAAGCAAGACATCGAGCAGCTGGGCAAGCTCATGCAGCAGTCGCATCACAGCCTGCGCGAGCTCTATGAATGCTCGCATCCGGACTTGGAGCGTCTCGTGGCCTTGTCCGTTAAGCAGGGGGTCAGCGCACGTGTTACGGGTGCCGGGTGAGCATAACATTTGAGTGCCTTACCTTGCAGCAACTAACTGTGGACTTTCAGATGGGGCGGCTGCATTGTGGCCATGTGCGATTCGGTGAAAGCAGCCGGCGAGTATGTTGACGTGCTCAAGCGTGAGTATTACGCGCAGTTGCCAGCGCATCTCTTGGAGCGCTATCAGCCCAATGACTTCAATGAAGTCGTCTTTGCCACATTCCCCAGCAATGGTGCCGAACTATATGTGCATTAATTATAATCAATGTTGTAATCTGTATATAATAATAGTAAATCCTTAGTAGATCCGCACATGTAATGTTTTTCAATGATATCTTAGCAATTGTACTTTATACATTAAGTTGTACAATGTTAAGATTTTCACATATCAGTGTCATATACAAAGGTCTTTTCGATGTATCACAGAACAGAATAAGATATTACCAAAATTTAATTTGAAAATTTTCCAAATCTTGTAGTGTTAGGTAATTTCAGAAGAAGCTTCTATATATAAACATATTTGTGTTTTATACTTAGGTCAATAAGATATTACCAAAATTTTTAAATAATATAATTGAGCAATTTGAAGTGTTCAACTCGGCAAATCCGATAATCCCAGTTTTGTCAAGAGTATTTGTGTCATGTGAATAATATCTTATTAACATGGGTAAGAGAAGTGTTTTTTCTATGAAAAAATTGATTATATTCACAGATTTTATAATTTCATAAACATATGCATTAACAAATTACAAACTAGAATACAACAAAGCACATGGAAAATTTAAAATGTTTTCACGTCTACCTGCGACTCAGATAACCCGCATTTTTGAAGAGCTTGTAGACCTGTTCGCGTGGAATCTTTTCCGCCTCGCGATGCACAACCGCCATCTCCTTACGTGTCAGCAGCGACTCCTTGGCCAGATTGGCGGCGATGACCGGATCGCTATAGAAACGGGCACTCTTGGACAGCTCACTCGGCAGCTGGGACTCCCATTGGGCGTTTCGGACCACCGATGGATGCGCATCTGCCGTGGCATAGCCAACGTATGGCGATTCTGGTTCATAGGATGACTTCGCTGGCAGCCCCAGCGCCTGATGGTAGAAGAACTGCGCCTGGACAGAGCTCAGGGCCAGCGAGAGGCAGCCGAGCAAGCAAAGTAGGCGGGTGGTCAACATGATCGCTGCAAAAGAGGAGGAGGAGGGAGGGAGGGACTTATTGTAGCTGGCGTTCCATTTTGGATAATTGAAAGCTAATAAATGATAGGCCTGATTTATGGGTGCGTTGGCTGCTGGTCGGTGGCACTTTTTAATCTACTGGCAAAAACTGTCAGTTACGTGCGTCATAAATTATTTACGGAAAAATCAATTATCGCGCCAACAAGTGGAGCGGCTAGCCGCAGACATGGACACGACTGCAGCCAAAGTTGCAGCAAACTCATTGTTGTTGCTGCTGCTGCTGCTGCACCAACTGGCACTTTATCCATGAACTTTTCGCAATTGACGTTTTTTTTTTTGTTTGTTTGTTTCTTTGGTGATAACACTGGACAGCGCATTTGCATTTTAATTGTTCAGTGGAGCACAGAGTGCTCCAGTTTCGTTTGAATATACACACAATTAACTAAATTAACTAAGCGAGCTGAGCCAAAGTCAAGGCTGCCCTGTAACACAACCCCCACTCAATGATGCTAAGTAGCTATGCATGGTATCTGAACAGTCTTTTGAACGCCCACGCGTTGCAAGCGGCTCACAATATTCAAACGCTGGGGAACTGGAACAGCACCTGGCTGGCAAAGTTGAAACTGAAACTGTAACTGAGTTTAGAATAACGAGGTGCGCGTACTTTTATGTGCTCGCCGTTGAATGCCACAAGAACGAGTTCCACTCGCAGGCGTTGAGAGGAAAACGCCAAAATCCGCTCAAAGCTGTCGTCGAGCGCTCGAGGAATTAGCCGCTCTGAAGGTGCGGAGTGTGTATTTTATGAAATTAATTAAATTATTGAAAGAGCAAGCACAGTGTGTAAAAAGCAACAATTGGCTGACCTAGGCCTAGGCCGAAGTTTGTGCAATTAAAAACGCGCGTTTTTCAGCCGTGCACTGTTTCTCATGCTCCACAAAATGCCCGCCAAAAAAGGTCGCGTTTTGCCGGGCGCTGTTTTGGTCAATTACGCACAACACCAACGTAAATACAAATAAATTGCACACAAACGCAAATGTACAAGTCGGCTATTACCGACTGCGCAATACTCGCTCAAAGTTAAAACAGTCAAAAATATGGATGTTTGTAAATTGTGGGAGTGTTGTTCTCATCAAAAAACTGTCTGCCCAATTTGGTAACTCTAACTTTATATTTGTGAGAGATAGTGATTTTTGCGGTTTTTTAAATATTTATCTAGCTTTAAAACTGGTGAAGATTTACACAAATTTCCATTTCAAGTTTCAAATCTCTAGTGAATAAATTGCTTTAATGCACGAACCCAATATACTATTTTCAAATCTCGAACGAGTATAAAAACAATAAAGTGAACACAAACGCAAATTTACAATTATCGTTTGGCATCTGTATACATAAGATTTGCTTAGAATCCGAATCCAAAACCGAGCTCAAACCAACTGCGACTGCCAGTTTTGAAAGTGTAGATTGACCCTGAAATTGAATGCTCAACCAACTCGATGTCTCAGTTTCAGACTCCGTCTCAGTCTCAGTCTGAGTTGGAGCTGCACATGTTTGACCCTAATTTGTTATGGTTGCTTGTGGTCGGTGCTGGGGTTATTCAACCGCTAATGTCAGCTGATGCGGAAGCAGTTCGACTCTGGGCCGTGCTTGGGTGGGTCTCGACCGCCTTGAACTATTGCGTGTAGGTGGCACAGGTGCGTATCTCAATATTTCTTTGTGGTATTTACATTGTCTCTTAACTCTTGGTTTCGTTTTGTTTGTGGGTGTGGTCCAACAAATTGCTGTTTATTTATCGGCCGTCTCAAATTTGATATTTAATAAATAGACATTTTGCAGGTGCATAATAAAATTGGTTAATTGTTAAGCCTGCATTGTTTTTTTTATTTATTTTAAATGCAAACGTTTAGCGGCTCTTAACAAGCTTAATCTCAGAAATATAAAATATATATGTAATATACTACTTTTTTGTGACAGTGAACTTTTAATACCTATTGGGGCTTTTACTATCAACGTACTTTCATTGATCAGTTATTTTTAAAGAGAGACAGTCATTTCTGGCCAACCTTCAATACCTACTTATTTATATATATATTTACACCAACACCTCAACTTACACACACACTCAAGTAGCTCAACCAGTGCACTGTGGCACCAAGGACGCCTGATGCAATTTCAAGTGCAGGCAATTGTGCCACAATGCGAACGACTATACACGGCGTATGCGCAACATCACATCCGCTTTGCCTTTGCTGACGTTAAGCATACGCACCGTGTGCACTTGCTAAACGAGGGAAAGTTCGCACTGGCCCTACCTTGAACGGTCACACTAGCATTGAGAGAGTGACAGGCTTGCCTCCAATGTCTACCGGCTTTCAAATGCACCTACAATTAAATAGAGTGATAGAGAGAGAGAGAGAGAGAGAGAGAGAGAGAGAGTGAGAGAGAGCGCGCGTTCAAATAAGTTTGCACTCGCTCAAATGCCTGACGTCTACTTGTAAGTGTGCCATGATTGAGAGATTTAAAGGTTGCGCTAAGTACAGTTCCGTTATGCGGCGCTGAAACGTCATAATAATTATAAATATACTCTACATAATACTGAATTATGCACAACTGAAAATATAAATAATAATAAAGAAATCATTTCCCAAAATAATGAACAATATTACTGTGAGTGATTTAATATATTTAATTTGATATTGAATAAAATTTTTTTGTTTATAATCATTTTACTTTTTATATCAAATAATGTCTGTTGTTTTTTTCCGACTCTTCTATATAATTTATATGTGATATGCCAAGTTTTAATTGGGTAGCTATGGCACTTTAGTGTATACGCAAAATTTCAACATTGTGACGTCACAATGCCCAGAGCTCGGAGTTCTTTTCATAACCTGTCGCTCTCCCAATCGTGTGTGAGTGTGCTTGTGCATGTGTTGGTGAGTGCATTCCTATTGCAATGCAAAATCGTTCTGGCTCAGTTGGCGCTGTGCAACGCGGCGTGCGGGTTTTCGGTTCGCTTAAGTGCAGCGTATTTGCACGCCTGTGCGAAAATAACGAATAAAAAAAAGTAGTGAAGCAAATTTGAGCAGAGGCACAAATCAATGGCATAGGCAAAAATTATTATACAATAAATATATGTTAAAGTGACCTGTGCCAAATTCACAAATTGTGTCACTGGCGCAATGTTTCTAAAATGCTGCAGCTGCGATACACAATAAATTGGGCAAACGATTCGGTTGCAAGTTCAGTTTCAACTCCATTTCAGAGCCGCAAATCAGTTGCACAGCGGCAGCAAGCGAAATGACAACGGCAACAGCGACAGGATCAACAAATGGCGCCAGCCTGTATGTGGAGGACATTGAGTATTTGCGGCAACTGTTTCGAGCAAAGAATCTGGTAAACTTCAACATCGGCCTGATAGCCTGCAGCGCGGGCAGCAGCAGCGGCGACAACTACATGTCCTTGGTGAAGCGCGTGACAATCTACGATGCGGCAGGCGATGGCAAAATGGGTAAAGCACTTGCAATTGCTGGAGACGTAGCCAGCCACAGCAGCAGGCCTATTGATTAAATTCGTTGCGTTATTGTTTTGTTTTATTGCTGATGTTGTTGTTGCGGCGGCGGCGACGACGTCAACTGACCTTGTTACACGAATTCTAAATGCATATACGTATATGTAATATACATTTTCTAAAGGTCAGCACGCACACTCGCCCACTCACACACACATGCACGAGAGCGCCAACTGAGCGATTCTCTCACGCACACACTCACACACACGCATTCTCGCAGAGAGCGAGAACAAACTATTTCATTCATAAATTCTACTATGGCGCGTAAACAACAATCAGCTGTTTAACGAGAGAGAGAGAGAGAGAGACAGAGCTTTTAGCGTCGCTCTCACCGTTTTACTTTTGTTTTTTTTTGATTTGATTTGTTCTCATTTTAGCTGCCGCTGCCAGCTGCTCAGTCATCATCAAGCGCCAAATTGCGAGCATCTCGCGCCGTCAGCTGTACCGTTGCGGAGAGGCTTTCACAAACGAGATCAACGTGTATCAGCATGTGGTGCCGCTGCTCTGCCGCTACAGCCTGGAGCCCCTGTTCCCGCAGTGCTACATAGCCGCCACCGATGATGGGAGCCCCAGTGGAGAGCCCATTATTGTGTTGCAGGACCTCAAAGCAATGGGTTTTCGCATGAAGAATCGCCTGGCTGGCCTCGAGCTGCAGCATTGCCTGCTGGTGATGAAGGTAGACGAGCTGCCGCAGCACAGCACACACACACACACACACACACACACACACACACAGTAAAAGACAATTTATTGATCCTTTCCAGAAACTGGCCCAACTGCATGCAGCTTCACTGGCCGCACAGCATCTGGAGTCCGCGCATTTTGCACAGCAGTGCGCCCACATGAGCGAAATTGTTTACTGCCCGGATGCGGCGGACTTTTACTCTCGCATACTGGACACATCGGTGCAGCAGGCGCTGGACAGCCTGAACGCCTCGAATGCGGATGGAGACCTATCGGCGCCCATTCGCCTCATTCAGCGGCTGCAACCAAAGCTGTTTGGCCAGCTGCAGCAGAGCATCAATGCGGCGGCGGAAACACCATTCAGCGTCATCTGCCACGGCGATCTGTGGCTAAACAATCTCATGTTTCGGTCGCAGCCCGATGAGGTCATCTTCTTTGATCTGCAGGCCATGAGACGCACCTCGCCCGTGTTTGACATCCTGCATTTCATCTACACCAGCACGCGGCGGCAGTTGCGCGACGTCCACACGGTCACCCTGCTGGCTGCCTATGCGGAGGCGCTGCGCAAGGAACTGAGCGAACAGCTGCGCCACACGCCGGCCGCCAGCCAGTTGGGTGAACTGTTCGAAAGGTTCTCGCTGCAGCGGCTCAGCGAAGACTATGTGCGTCATGTGCACTACGGACTGGCCATCTCGATGTGGATACTGCCAGCGGTCACGTTTGATCCCAACAACATACCCGATCTGGATGTGATAAGTGAGCTCAACCTGAATGGAAAAGAGATTAGTTGTACGCAGAAACTGACGCCGGAGTATCACCTGCGCATCAGGGAACTGGCGTTAGAGTTCTACGAACATGGCTATCTGGGCGTGTGAAAATCTGTGTACCCTTAGATCTTAGTTGTTTTCTTCTGAATAAATAAGAGAAATATATATAGAAATAGAAAACATTCTATTTACATAAATTTAACAACGAAACCATAAGTAAAATTAAGAGATGTTCTTTGCAGCATTTGAAGCTTCCTTTATTACCAATAATTCCTCACTATTGTAACTTAAACCAATTTTGTCGATAAATTTTAGTTTTTTGTTGGCTGGTTCTTGGTAATATACTATAAAAAATAGGCCGGGATCTAAAAGGCAAAAACAAATAATAAACATCCCAACTCGGACGTTATTTTTAAAAGCAACATCAACATGGAATTTTTTAAGAGGGGGCTTGAAGTTTTGATCATGTAGTTGAGCTCTCACTTATTGCCACCTCCGCCCCAGCCCAGGAAGCCCTTAACAAAGCCAGTTATGGAGGCACCCTTCTTGCCAGGCGATTCGAGCTTATCCTCCAGCGATGGTAACTCCAGGTAGTTCATAGCCAAATCGAAAAACAGCGGCTTGCAGGGTATAGGCTCCATGTCGGGCGTTAGCTTAAACACATTGGGCGACCGAGTGTGCAGCGATTGGTCCTCCTTATATTGAGAGAGGCGCTCGTACAGCGGTTTCGTTGTTTTCTGCGTCTTTGTCGAGGCACCGCTGGCATCCTCGCTATTGTCATCCTCCAGCACGCTGTAGGCATGTGCCGAAAACTTGCTGCCATCGATCGATGAAACCATTTTCTTTAGCTCCGATTGCAGCTGGAATTCGGCACAGGATTTGCCCTTGAGCGCATCGTTGGCATAGTTGGAGGCGCGCTCGTACAGCGCCACAGCCTCCTTCCACTTTTTCATATCGATGAGCGTGAGCGCAATGTAATAGCAGCGGAAGGCCTTAAATGTCAGCGCCAAATTGGACACCTCGCTCTGATACTGAGCATCATCCTCCATGCCGCTGATTTGCTGCATTTCGGTGACATTCTGCAAGATGATCTCGTACAGACGCGCCAAATCCTGCGGGCGCACGCGTTTGCCGTCGCTCTGAACCTGGGTTTGCTGCGTTTGCTGATTGGGATCGTCAAAGTTCAACTTGGCCTGCGACAATTTAGATAGAAATTTTAATTGGAAGCGATAATTAGGTTATATTTTGGTTTTACCTGATCAACCAAACACAAATTGCGCTGCAGCGTGCGGCTGTGACGGATGTAGCTCAAGTAAGCCAGCAAATATTGCACGCCCGAGACAGTTTGGCCCGTGGTCAGGGAGCGCAGTTTCGGATCTTGTTTGATCTCGTCTCGCACTGCCTGTATGGCGTCCTTGCAATCCATTAGAATGCGTTCGATCAGCTCAATCTTGGCATCAGGTTTCGTTGCCTTGGCCAGGGATTTGTCCAGCTCTTGGGCGCTAAGCAGAAACAGTCGCACCTTCTCCGGCCGTACGGTGACCTTGCGACCGCGCCAGTCGATCGTCTGCAGACCCTCGCTGCTCTCTGATTTCGTTTGGCTGACCAGCACATCCAAGTTCTCCAAAACACCTTGAGCACGCAGTTCGAGGATTTCATCAATTTTGCCACCACTGGCGCCGCCACTAATGTTGTAAGCGCAGTACCGCAAATTAGGCGTGAACTCGTTGACCTTGGCGCGATACAGCTCCTGGTCGTCGTCGGGCAATGCTTTAGCCAGGTTCTCATACACCACTTGGGCGCGTTTTAAATGCTCGCCGGCCGACTTCCACAATTGCAGCTCAAAATGCAGCGTGCCGTGCATCCAGGCCACATATGCCTCGCACTCCAGTTTGGTGCGTGCATCAAATGCCTCCGTCTGTGAAAGTTATATAGTTTATAGTTATATGATAACAGATATCAAAAAGAGAACATACATTGCACAGCTCCTGCAGCTGAAGAGCATAGAAACAGGCGCGTCGCAGCTTGTTGACCAGATGAAAGCGCTTTCGCGGCTCCGTGTTAGCCTCCTGTTTCAGCTGCATGGCATAGGCCCAGGCGCGCTCGGCACTGATCAACGGTATGTGTATGAAACGTTCGTCCGCCTTCTTGCCCGTCAGCTGGGCGAGCGTGATATCGCGACGCTTAAAATGACGCTTGTCACCTTGGGGATACTTTAACGCCTTGCGCAGACGGCGAATGCGGCGTGTGCAGTAACCCCGATAGCGCTGATAATCACCATGACGTAGACCGTGTTGTTGCTGGGCATCCTTGATCATGTGCAGGACTGTAATGAATGGTGAAAGTTGATTAGGTTACAGGCACAAAGCACAAATAATCAAGTCTATCTAGTCATGTACTTCCATTGCACGATTAGATCAAGTTTACTTCTAATGATCGATAACACGGTAAATCGATTACCTTCAATCTCAGATTTGGTATGCTTACTTCGTAAAGAGCTGGAAACACTAAACTTGGCTAACATGAATTATTAAATACACTATTGCACTTAAATAATCTATTTTATCAATATAAGTTAAGAAATACATAATTTATTGAAGAACGTATGGTAATATGTGACAGCCAATTGGCATAACGTGCTGCATACATTAGCGTTTTATGCGTGCACACAATGAAAGGCTTAGGGTATCTCCTAGCCAGTCCCTTCGTTTAAAGCTCTTTTGTTTCTTTTTTTTTTAGGTTAATTATCATTGGCACCGCAGCAGCCCCTTTTGGAGGGTGCTGCTCACACTCACTTTCCACGGTGAAGATTTTCACTGGCTCCGCTGGCACGGTGCTGCTTTCGGATTTCTCCACACTTTCCGCATTGTTCGGATTTGGCTCCTCGACGACCATTGTTATTTATTAGCTATGCCAGCGATACGCCTACAACGTGTAAATATCCACGGAATTGTACAAAATATACGAATGCACGACGGTCGGGTCGTCAAACGTAAACGTCATCATTGTTTTCGATTCTAGAGGTGGTATTTTATAAAACATAAGCATCGATATTTCAAAAAACAATAATAATTTCATTTCAAGCTGTATGCGCTCTTAGTGGCAAACACGTTTTTGAATACTATATATTCATATATTTTTGTTGTAAGTTTAAGCTACAACTTATTCATTCAAGGCTTGTTTAAGATCACGATAATACTTGTCGATAGCCATTATCGATGCTTCGATTTTGTGTTTTGCTGTTTTTGCCATTACCCACCACTAACAAGTAGTATCGTGCACTCCCTTTGAAACTTGTTGGCTGACAACGCAAGAGCGTGCGTTGACGTTCTGCCTGTTTTAAATCAATTTCAGCCAAGTTCGCAGGTAATTTAAGTGTGAATTTTTGTATAAACATAATAACTGTAACGTTCAGAACGCGATAACTGTGATAAAACATTCGAATCCGTGCTAAATAGCATCTGTTTTGAGGTTATACTTTCACTGCACGCAACTCTAGCGCCCCCCACCTGTCGCCCTTGCCCTCGAGCTGCAGTAGTTTTGTTTTGACATTTGCAACGTTGACAGGGAATTGAAAAATGAATAATTGAACAATCGTTTTGCTTTCTCAGCATGTCGCGCAGGAAGGACCACGAGGAGACGGACAAGCAGACGCGTATTGCCATTGTCAGCGATGACAAGTGCAAGCCGAAGCGTTGTCGGCAGGAGTGCAAAAAGTCCTGTCCAGTGGTGCGCATGGGCAAGCTGTGCATTGAAGTGACGCCCACATCGAAGATAGCATCACTCTCCGAGGAGCTTTGCATCGGTTGCGGTATCTGTGTCAAGGTAGGCAGCCCTGTGTTTTACCCGTGCCTGGTCTTCGGTCAGTCACTTTTTGTCAAACATCTGTTAATCCAACATTTTTACCTTTGATGTAGAAATGTCCCTTCGAGGCCATCACAATTATCAACTTGCCCAGCAATTTGGAGAAGCACACAACGCATCGCTATAGCAAAAACTCGTTCAAGCTGCATCGTCTTCCCATTCCCCGGCCGGGTGAGGTGCTCGGCTTGGTTGGCCAAAACGGTATTGGCAAGTCGACGGCACTTAAGATATTGGCTGGCAAGCAGAAACCCAATTTGGGCAAATATGCTAATCCGCCCGACTGGACGGAAATTTTGGCCTATTTCCGTGGCTCTGAGCTGCAAAACTACTTTACGAAGATATTGGAAGACAACCTTAAGGCGCTGGTCAAGCCGCAA
The DNA here is from genome assembly GCA_004143825.1 of Drosophila micromelanica. Classification (NCBI taxonomy): domain Eukaryota; kingdom Metazoa; phylum Arthropoda; class Insecta; order Diptera; family Drosophilidae; genus Drosophila; species Drosophila micromelanica. The sequence goes on along the minus strand of SCDY01000017.1, from coordinate 55,770 downwards.
TATGTTGATCAGATTCCAAAGGCGGTGCGCGGCACAGTTGGCGATCTGCTCGATAAAAAGGACGAACGTGATCTGCAGACGAAAATATGTGATATGCTGGACCTGTCACACATACGCGATCGTGAAATTTCCCAACTGTCTGGCGGAGAATTGCAGCGTTTCGCAATTGCCATGGTTTGCATACAGAACGCTGATATCTTCATGTTCGACGAACCGTCCTCTTATCTGGATGTTAAACAGCGTCTTAACGCTGCTTTGACTGTTCGCTCGTTGCTGCATCCGACCAAGTACGTTTACCACATCATAACTTGTAAAGCACGCTAATGTTGAATTTCTTTAACAGATTTATCATCGTTGTGGAGCACGATTTGTCTGTGCTGGATTACTTGTCCGATTTCATTTGTTGCCTGTATGGCGTGCCTGGCTGCTATGGCGTAGTCACTATGCCCTTCTCGGTGCGTGAAGGCATTAATATTTTCCTGGACGGTTTTGTGCCCACGGAGAATATGCGTTTCCGTACGGAGTCGCTCACTTTTAAGGTATCTGAGTCGGCCACAGAGGAGGAGATCAAGCGTATGAATCATTACGTTTATCCATCCATGGTAAAAACGTTGGGCAAGTTCGAGCTGACCGTTGAGCAGGGCCACTTCAGTGACTCTGAGATCTTGGTGTTGCTGGGCGAGAACGGTACCGGCAAGACGACGTTTATTCGCATGTTGGCCGGTAACCTGCAGCCGGATGGCGAAGTCGAGCTGCCCATGCTAAACATCTCGTACAAGCCGCAAAAAATTTCACCGAAATTCCAAAATCATGTACGTCACTTGTTGCACGATAAAATTCGCGATGCCTACGTGCATCCGCAGTTCATTGCCGATGTCATGAAGCCCATGAAAATTGAGGAGATTATGGATCAGGAGGTGCAAAACCTCTCCGGTGGTGAGTTGCAGCGCGTTGCCCTCGTGCTCTGTTTGGGCAAGCCAGCGGATGTCTACCTGATTGACGAACCATCTGCCTACTTGGATTCGGAGCAGCGTCTGGTCGCTGCCAAGGTGATCAAACGGTGCGTATTGTTCTATTTATATAAAAATTTCCAGTTAATTTATATTGTGATTTTTCATATTGCAGTTATATTTTGCACGCAAAGAAAACTGGCTTTGTGGTGGAGCACGATTTCATAATGGCCACCTACCTCGCAGATCGTGTCATTGTTATTGAGGGTCAGCCTTCGGTGAAGACCACTGCATACTCGCCCCAATCCCTGCTCAATGGCATGAATAGGTTCCTTGAACTGCTCGGCATTACTTTCCGACGAGATCCCAACAACTTCAGGCCGCGTATAAATAAGAACAATTCGGTCAAGGACACGGAACAGAAGCGCTCTGGTCAGTTCTTCTTTTTGGAGGATGAAGCGGCATAAGACACTGGACAAAAAATATGTAATTCTGCAGATGATTGCCGTCAGCTTTGTTCGAGGACTTGGTTTTCTCATCAATTGTTTCACATTCTGTCGTGTTTTTCTTTCTAAAAGTTACTTTGTCTTTTATTGCATTTTTTAAACAATGAACACATCTTTCAACATTACTTTTGTTATTGTTGTGCAGAATTACGAACAATCGAGCATATTCTTTAAAGTGAGTTTTTATACAAACACCGATAATAAACAATACACAAAACAAAAACAAATACAATAGGAAAAACAACTTTGTATAGTAAAATAAATTAATTTACTTTATAGAAAACGGCAAAATGCACGAAGTTTTGTTTATTTCTGGGAAGAAACTCGAGAACATATTGAGTTCAAAACGTAACAGGTGGCAGCGAAGCACTGTGAATGGCAAATTTTTTCAGGGCTGCAAACGTTTTGAATAAGCCCGCTTTCATAAAAGATTTGGTTGACTATTTTGCAAAATAATACGTATTTATTGCACTTAATTCCACTCAATATACGCACAATAGAAATATAAATATTTGCATACAAATTACATAAGAATTTCTGATTTCAAATACCATCACAATTCGAAACAAACATACAATAATGCATAATACTAACTACAAACATTTATATTAACACACACATATATATATTTATATATATATAAATGGATTTAGATGTATTAAGCAACGGCTTAGTTAATTTGTTTTTTTTTTTTTGTCGTATTTTTCTATTCATTTGTAAACGCTTTCAAAGCATTAAATTTATGCGATTCAATAAAAATGTACAAAATACCAACTTTTCGAAAAAGGCAAATGTTTGAGGGATATAATGCTAAGTTTGATCTGTGGCCTAACGGTATTAACCATCATTAAGTAGCAAATAGTAAATTTGAAGACTTATTTCACTAAAAATTCCATACGTTTAAATGCGTCAAAAATTGACTCGAATTGTTAAACATTTGATGATCTTATGTGCATAATTTTAAGAGAGCTCTATTAAAGTACACTGAGAAAGGGAGATCGTTTTCTAATTACAATGAGAGAGCTTTTGATTGAGACATTAATTTCTATAGTTTACAATTTGAAATTGAACATGTCCAAGCTAATTATAAAGAGAGTATGTTTTGATCCAAAAGCAGATCTGTGTTTTGTTGGGTTTTCCTTGTTCTTTTCAGCAATTTTCATAAATGGAACTTTTAGAGACTTATTCGTAATGTTGAACTTTTATACAAAATAAGTTTTGCTCAAAAATCGATTTAAAATGGCTACAGAAAGTATCAAAAATAAGTGTATATAGGTATATATAGTATGGTTAGAGAGACTGCCTGATGAGGTAGACAAAAGACTCATGCATTCTCCACGTCATTTAAGAGTGCCGCAACCTCCTGGCAGAGTTCCACGGCCTGTTTGCGCAGCTTGAATGCCTTATAAAAAATTGTTCTTTTAAAAATTACTTTTACACATAAAATACAAGCTTACCTGGCTTCTGAGTTCCTTTTCACAGGTAACCAGTTCCTGTACTTGTGCCATGGTAGTTACCAAATTGCGTTGATCAATCACCCAACGCAAATAGAGTTCTGGTCATATATACGAGACGCATTCAGATTTAGCTTGCAGCATTAAATGGTAAACTCACCGCTCCACAACTCCAGGCTAATGGGAGCTACCGATGGCCAAATTACACTAGGATTTGGCTCGTACAGTGGGTTAAGCAGGGTTTGCAGCACATCGGGTCGATTTAGGTACGACCACAAGCTTGTGGTCCTTGTGTGCACTTGAAGCTCGGAACGTTCCCGTTCCGAATCGCACAAAAAGGTGCCATATTGCGAGAAATAGCTGTGCTCAAAGAGCAGAACGAGCAGCTGCGTGCTGAACTCAAAGCTGCACGGAAACTGCGTGTGCAGCTGAAAGATACAATCTAGAAACAAAACAAAGGTGGCACCCGAGTTTTTGTTCCGCATCTGATGTGGCGTGTAGCAGGAATACCGATGCCGCGAAGCAAACGGATGACCCGCCTGGATCCACTCGCGCTCTATCAAAGCTTGCAAGCTGAAACACAACGTTAAATAAAATGATTAGAAAATACGTGTCTTAAAAGAATTTGCACAATACTAACCCTCGTACAGTGCGACAATCGGGATTTAGAATGATCTGCACCAGAGACGTTACAATCAGAGTAGAGTCAAGACCCTTCGCGCCATGCACCAGCACTGGACTGCCCTCCTGATCCAGGCACTGGGCCACCACACAGGAGGCATTTAACGAATTCAGCACCAGGCTCAGCCAACCACTGTTCTCCAGACGCGATAGCCACTTGTCTGTGCTGCAGCCAATATCATTGCAGGCCTCAATCAATTTGGCGAAACTGTCCAAAATGGAGGCGGGCGAGCTGACATTGCCAATAGAGCGATTCACCTTCTTCCACTGCGAGTAGTGCAGGTCCGTTTCAGTGTTCGATTTGCCCTTGCCCCACGTATCCACAATGAATCCCTTTTTGCTGCGCCCCAACACCAGGTTAAGGATGGCCTCGTCGGCGCGGCACCGCTTAATGCCCTGAATAGACATCGGCTGGGCGCTCCGCATCAGTATTGCCTGTGTGCAAGAATGCAAGAAGTTAATTCGATTATGCGCGCACACTCAGTGATCAAAAATTAAATTAGACATACGCCGTTTTCATGCCTGTAGCTGAGCACTGGGAAGCGTCCGCCATCCCGGAATGCGGCGGCGAGCGCTATTTGCTCGTCGCTAATTGCTTTAGGTACAATCAATGTGGCGCCATATGTGGCACAGACGCCAAAGTCTTTGTTGACGTGGCTAATGCGCCACTCGCAGGCAGAGATGCAGCTGCCTCCCCCGACCAATGCAACCGCCGCGTCCAGTGTGAAGCCATTCTGGAGGGGAATGGGTATGCCCACAGTTGATGTAGACGGCGTACAAATTGTTATATTGGCCACATTCGGCGATGAGGAGCCGCCCATGCTCATGCCGCTGATAAGATGCGCAAACTCCAACTCTGGCCTGAAAATTGAATTTGTTAATAGCGTATTTTGATCAATTAAATAGCTTTCAAACGGAACCTAAACATGGTAAAGCCGTCCTCGAGTATCGAATACATGGGTCTGTAAAAGAAGGGATAGTCCAGCTCGGCGTTTTGTATTGCACTCAGCGCCTCCAAGGAGGCGGCCACATTGAAAAAGTCCTTGGCATACTTGATCTCCAGTGATATAATGCGCAAATCCTTGCATTTAAGCGTTATTAGCCCGCCCATGACAATGTTCTGGCCCATGCTCGGCTTTTTCTCCACGCAATCGATGTTCTTGTGCAGCAGCTGGAAAGTGCACAAAATAATTCAATTAGCCCGTTAGTCGGGTAACTTTTCGCATCACTGAGCCGGCCGAGCAATTACCCATAGCTCCTGTGTGCTCTCCTGGCGTGCGCTGAGCAACAAATGGTGGCCCGTTATGCACAGGGTGCCCTCAACTGTTGCATTGGCTGCGCTCGTATGCAGGAAGACCCCATCCAATTTGGGTGTTTTAATCAGATCAGCGAACTCCATGGCGGCCACTCACCCCTCGGCCGCGCTGACCAAAGCACTAAATGTGGCTGACCACCCACCGAGCGGTGATTTTATGCACGCTAATTAACTTTTTGCATTTTGCCTGTGGCGCTGTCGCAGTGGCTGCTTCTTTGTTGTTGTCGTAGTTGACAGTTGACTGCTTCTTCTTGCTCCACTACCCGCCTTTTCTTTTCTATCTCTTCTGAATAGGCAACAGCAGTGTGGGCGTTGCAATGTCAATAAGAGCTTTACTTGCGTTACTCTGAATTCCTGTATGTCTGTTAGCACTTAATGCACACACTGTTAACGGTAATATATTTGTTGTATATGCGATTACTGCAAAAATTGCATTATTGTAAACTTCGCAAGCAATAACGGTGTGCTGTCATTCACAACGATACGCGGACACACCGCAACAAAAGCTCGCACAGCCGTCATTTATATGCCGACAACGGCGTACAAAAATGTTCACGTAGCCAGCCAGCACAATGCGCGCGCAATTCGAATACAAGAAGAACAAACTATCGGTTTGAAAACACGAAGCAATATATATATAAATTTTTATTCATACGTAAAAGTTAATTTCAAAAGGTTTGTTTACAAAAAATAGGGAAGTTATCCTTTTTGTCTGTTCCATGGCATTGAAACCAACCACAACACTTGTCAGTATTTGTCTTTCAGGCTTATAAGTAGGGTGTAATTTCTTTCCTCTTCTTTTTTTATATCCTTGGGATGGTGATTTTGTGAATTTCATTTTCAAACATAATAAAAAATATATATCGTATGGTTTTTGTGTCTTGTAGTTATGAAAAAAATTGCTTCTCTGTTAATTGTCACAATACGAATATATATAAATACTTAACAGCTTTAACATACAATAAATGTATTGCAAATATACGCATCAACCAACTAACACACTTAAAGGATGTTTAATTTATGATTTTTTGTTTTGTTTCGTGTTTTGTATAAGATATCACAACAGGATGCCGAAAATTGCCTAAAGCACACAAATGAAAATAATCAAATGATGCTAAATAATATATTGAAATAAACAAAAGTAAAATCATTGGCGATACGCTTTATTTTCTCGCTAAAAATATGCTTTTCGATTCTTTGTACCAACAACTTAAGCTAGGTATATATTATAAAATTATACTAAAATTAGGCTCTTAAAACGAAATTATAAATGAACCGAACTGCAAATGAATTTCTTAGCAACAAAAAGATTTTCTGGATTTAATTTTGATTAGATGTATGTATGCGATATGTGTATGTACATTATGCAATATTAGAACAAAGAAATGCACACAGAAATTGGAATGCATAAACATAAACGAAAAGTGTATGAAGAGGAAGACATTTATGCAATGATGGAATATATAAAAACAAAAGTAAATATGGCAATTGACAAAAATGAAAAATAAAAGTATGTATGTATGCGTATGTACGTATTATTAAACATAATCATTATGAAATATTGGAAGAGCTTTGGAAACAAATCGGTGGAAGTAAGTTAATATGCTAACAAACATAATTTTGCTTTAACAATTAACTTTTTTTTTTGTTTTTTTTTTCGTGTCGTTTTAATTTTAACATGAGAAATTAAATGCATTCAATAAATATGTATGTAAAATGGAAGTAAATTTGTTCTTAACAACGCTTCGTTCTTTGTTTTTGTTTGTTTGTATCTTTTTGCAGTGTGCCAGAGCTTTAAATACATATAAGTATGCGTGTAAAACATTAGCTGTATGACAGTTAAAAATATAACTATAAATAATGTGTAAATTTACATACGTTTGCATGTGTGTATGTAGCTTTTGTATATAATAGTAGCGCTCACAGTTTGCTAAAATTATTTGCTTTTTTTTGTGTGTGTGTTTTGCTTAGATCAATCTTAAATAGCTAGCTACACATTTAGATAGTTGCAATTTTTCTACGCCTAGCATAACTGGTATATGTATGTAGTATTTGTATATATATCTATATATATATATATATATATATATATATATGTATACAGATAGAATTAAAGTATGTTTAGTCTTAAGTATACTTCTTGCTATATACAACGTTCTATTTTACTACCACTCGTATGCATAAGTATTTTTAATATATATGTAAGTATATATATATTTAAAGATAGATCAATGCATGTTCTTATTACAACTTACGAGGCTAGGCATTTAAAAAATTCTTAGCAATTTTGGAGTTGTGTGTTTCTTTTTAAGTTTTTGTTTTTTTTTTAGCGGCTTACATAGTTATCAGTTTTTCTTTGTATGGGTATTTCGGCTTTACAAAATAAATGTAGAAAATTTGTGTGTACGTGTATAAATACAAAAGAATAATAAATAGGCTTAAACATTTAGATTTCGCTTGCTTGTTACTTTTACGTTTACCACGTATATAAATGTGTATAAAAATAGTTAATTAAAAAACCTTAGGTCTACACATTTTAAACTTGAAATCGTAAAAAAAAAAATTTTTTAAATTAGCACACGCTTAACGCTTCTGTTGCTGTTTGGAAGTGTTTCGAAGTACTGTTTCTGTGTGTGGGTGTGTGTTTGTGTGTGTGGGAGGCTGAATGGGGGGCAATAGGCAAACAGTTATGCGCATTCACCGAGTCAAAATTATCGCTCTGGGTATGGCAAATACGCATAATCTTGAACGCTAATAAATCGGCGGCGCTGGCTTCGGCAACACAGCAGCTGTTGCTGCCACGGCCACGGAGGCGTTTGTGTTGCTGCTGCTGTTGGGTGGGGCAGCCACCACACTTGATGCGGTTGATGATGGGCTGGACGATGATGCGTTCCCGCAGCTGTTGTTGTTGTTGTTATTATTGTGTCGCTGGTTGCGCAGTTGCTGCTGATATTGCTGTTGGTGCTGCTGCTGCTGCTGATGATGCTGATGCTGCTGCTGCTGTAGCTGCAATCGCTGCTGCCGGTGCTGCAGATTGTGCATATAGTAGGCGTTCACATTCATATTGCTGTTGCTTGTGTTGGTGGTTGCCGGGAGGGCGCGCACATGCTGCATTTGCGGCAGCACAGGCTGCATCTGTTGCTGTTGTTGTTGCTGCTGCTGTTGCTGTTGGTGATGATGCTGCAAATTCAATTGGCCAGCGGCGCGCATCATGTGCCAGTAGTTGTCATCGCCGATCGGTGCCTGCCGACTGCCGTATTTGAGCTGCCGCGTTATGCCCTGCTTGTAGTCCCGATGATCCTTGTCAATGGCATAGGCCTTCTCGCGCAGCTTTTCGATGGTCTTCTTGAACTCAACAAATGCCTGCGGCGACTGTTGCTGCAGTGCACTGGCCAGCGGCACCAATGGATTGTTTTGCTGCTGCTGCTGCTGTTGCTGCTGTGGCAGGGGCAGATGCTGATGGTAGGCGAGCGGATCGAGCAGCGCGTCCAGCAGATTCATATTGGACATGATGAGCGTGTGTATGCGCTGCAGATCCAGCGCCGGATCGAGGGCGGTCACCAAATCCATTTGAAAGTAGTCCATTTCCTTGGGGGAGACATTCTTGCAGCCGGGCGCGTTCTCATCGGAGCGCCCGCAGCAGCTGTAGTAGCCGCTGATGAAGGCCGAAGGATGAAAGTATTGCATGCGGATGGAGTTCATTAGGCAGATCTTGTGCAGTAGGTCGAACCATTCGCGCTCCTCAACGCAGTTCGTCGTTTGTACGATAAGCGGGCGGTCTTTGTGCACGATCTGTGAAATGGAAATGCGTGAAAAGAAGCCCGTTAAATTATTTGCGTTCTTCTCACTTTCAGCCTATAAAGCGTAATTGTACTATTATTCTGTTGCCTGCATTTGCCAAACAATCGCTCGCACAGTGAAATCGCGTCAAACGACAATTCACACGCGGCAAAAATCCCACGCCCGCCCCTCCAACGTAACCGAATTCTTTTTACTTCTTTTTAAAAGTTAGTTTTGAAATTTCCCTTTTTGTCGCCGCAAAACACAAATGACGAAGAAGAAGAACGACAATGGATGGCGGTAGCTGGAACAGCGTTGCCAACTCATTTTCATAATAATGCTAATTATTTTTAATTGCAAGCTTGCCATTTGCTTAGACGATACGCGCCTAGATAGATATACAAATAAGTGAAAGTTTATGCTGTTGATATTGCTACAGCTGCCCTTTGCAATTACCGTACAGATTTTGTTTTCACTTTAAGTGGGTCCGCTTGAAGTCACAGTTGCCAACTGCATTGCAAGCTTAGTTATCGATACTCGATTACGATGCCCAAAAGTGCAACAGCCTACTCAGTCACTCTCAGTCACACAAATACACAAGCTCAAACGCACACGCATTGTGCGCTCTCTCAACACTTTTGCGTGTGGAACGAACTGCCTCTTAAGCTGTGTGGGCGGCTGCTGCCTGCGCCTAATTTATTTATATAAATGCATTTGTAAATTTGTGCATTTCCGGTATTATGTATTTGCATTGTTGTTTTTGTAATCTCAATTGGGTATAGTAGCTATAAACAAGGCAAATACATATGTACATCATATGTATTACCATCACGAAAATATTCTTGAAATGCCTAACTAGAGTTGCCTCGAATCGTTCGATTGAACCACTCAACTGAACGAGCGAACTATTTTTTACGAACTGCAACTGCAACGGCAAAGAGGCGTGTCTGTATTTGCTTGCATTTCAAATGCTTGGTATACAGTTCCACTTAATAAACACAATATACAGCTTAGATTTATCGAACTCACCTTGAAGCAGTTTTGCATTTTGAAGCTTTTGTCTTTCAATTGCTCAACGCTTCCGATTTCCTCTAGCGGTATATCACAGATGGGTTGTTTGCCCTTCGACTTGGCATAGCTGAGCGAGTGCGTTGTCAGGCGAAAGTAACGTTGCTTAAATTGGCGTCCAAAGCGTTTGCGGCATGTCGGATATTTGGTCATCATGCTGTGCGCCCAAATGGGTGAGAAACAGAGAGAGAGAGAGAACGAGCGAGGGGAAAGACACGCATTGCAAAGAAAGAAAAAAAGAGAACGAAAACACAAATGAGCAAATGTTATGCATTAAATGCTAAATTATTAATTGTTTGTAATGCAAAAGTAACAAAATAATAATAAAAAGAAAACAATAAACATTCAAAAAAATAAAAGCAAATTTTCTCTTACCCCTCGCTAGACATTAGTAATATTTTTGGTATGTGCAAATTGTTTAGATGTGTGTGCGTGTGTGTGTGTATGTTGTGGATGAGTGATGGGAATTTGTTGGGCGTGATGTGATGATATGGGTTTTTTTTATTTATTTATTTATTTTTTTAAGCAGCACGCGCGTAAAAGAAGAGAAAGACAAAGAAAGTTTTGGTATTAGAATAAAATAAAGCGTAATCAACCAAAATGTAGTGTATACAAAATTTGGGATATACTATATACTAAGGGAAAGATAGTCAGAATGGAAAACTATCGATAGCATAAGATCTAATTTGATTGCAACTAGGGATAGGGTACCAAATGGTATATTCGGGAATCTATCAATTGTTTTCCAACTCCACTCTAAAAGGCCAGGCAAAAAGTTGAGATGCAACTTACCCCTCCTTTAGTAATACTGGTTCTAGTGGCAACTGCGGCATCGCTTGCAGCGGACTGCTGGGCGAGGATTCGCAGGCGTTTGGGGTGGAGATGACCTCGAGGAAGTGCTTGACGGCATCCACGTGTTTCTCCGTGCAGAACTTCTTGTACAGCTCGCCGGTGTACTCCTCCTTGCAGGGCTGCTGCGAGGATCGCGAGCTGACCAAATTGCCCAGCGATTGGATTGTTTTCGAGATTAGTGTCAGCGTACGGTTCGTTTGGGCATCCTGCAATGGCAGATTAAATATGAGAGATAAGTAAAAGTTCCGAGTGTCAAAATTCGATTTGAACTTTTTAAAAAGAAATTGTACCCACCAGTCGCTCCGTGGTTAGGTCAAAGAGCTTCGGACCCAGTATGGCGGGCGCGAAAAATCGTAGAAATATGAAACCCGAGACCACCGAGTAGCGCACTTCGCGATTGCGCGGAAAATGTTTGCCAGCGCACTCGCGCAGATCGTGAAAGATCTGACAGAGGACCTTGGGACAACGTTCCGCGCTCTTTGTGATCGCCTCGAAGACGCGCTCCACATAGTCCTTAAGATTGTGCAAATTTGTATCGACCGCCGAGCGATCCTTCACCTTGCTGGGATCTATTTCGCAGGGCTTCTTCTCGGCGACAATTTGCGAGAGCACCGGACGCAGCGTTTGATGCAGATAGTGTAGACCCGACAGTCGCATCGCCTCATCCATCATCTTGGAGACGAGCGTGTTGCCGCGGAAAATGGTCGTCGGATCGGTTAGATTGGATATCTCGTGATCGGCCAGCGTTTTGATAATTGGCGCAATGCGTTCCGTGTGCGTAAAGAGACGTACCAGAGGCTGGGCCACCTCCGTTTTGCCGGACACCAGTTCGCCCAGGATGTAGACCGAGGACACTGTGATGGGTCGCTGATCCACCGATTCCAGGAGTAAATTCAGCAAATCATCGTAGGTGGCCAGCGGGAATACATGATCGGCTGTGTAGTTCAGATTCAGGCGCAACGAGCCAATTGTCGAGTCCACGCTGAGTCGCGTACCAGGTGGGGTGGCACAGGAACGAGGCGTCGCATTCAGGGATCGACAGCTGGGCGTGGCGGTGCGCGGCTGCAGGTAATACCAGGCGGCTGGCTGCACCGCCTGCTGCTGCTGTTTATTCAGCATGGGCAGGCGCACCTCGCCGAGGAACACCTTGTCCGCCATAGCGCCGTGTGCGTCATGCCACAGCGTCACGGCAATCTCACAGAGATCGGCGCCGCCCAGCGGATAAATCGCATACGCTTTATTCGCTGACGACTCAAGCGACGCGGCGGATTTGTTGCTATTGGTGGTCCCAGTGCCGTGGCCAGTGGCAGCGCCGCCCGTCTCACAATCAATGGACAGATCAAAGTACATGACCTCATCGAACTCGGGATCGACCGTCTTTTTGCGCTGCTTGGTGCGTTTGACAATCGTCTGCTTGTTGCTGTAGTAGGCGGTGCAGATGACAAATGGATCGCAGGTGCCCTGTTTCTTGGCCAGGTCCACACAGGCGGGCACACGAATCGCGACGCGCACATTGCGGGCTTGCGCATTCTTCCAATTGGCCAGCTGATCTGTGGAGGATGTTGCCAGGTGCGCCTGCAGCAACTGCTGTTGTTGCTGCTGCAGCTGTTGCAGCTGCTGCTGCTGCTGCTGCTGCTGTTGCTGTTGCTGGTGGTGATGCACATGTCCAAACAGACCTGCCGCGCGCGTCTTGAGCGTCGTGGCCGCCGAATTGCCACCTGCGTTAGCTGCCGAGACCAGGGACAGGTGAATGTTGCTCAGTTCGTTGTTCTCCTTGTAGTCGTTCAGAAGGGCGCGCTGATGATGGGTATGATGTGGCAGCGTGTGCTGGGCCAGCTCGATGCTTTCCGTCAGCGATTGGGGCACCTCCTCAAAGGCGACCGTTATGTTAACCATGCCCTGCACCTCCGAATCGGAGTCGACGGGCCGCAGCGAGAACCAATGATCCTTGTGATTGTACTTGTGCAGCTCCTCCCGTTTGATCGCTATCTTGCCAATCGGCTTGTCCTGCTTCATATCCCGATCCCACACATAGACGGACAGATAGCGGAAGCGACGCGGTATTTTAAACTGATACTCTTCGCCAAAGAATGGCGACAGTGTGCGCTCGCTGATGGGTGTGCGGCATATCTCCTCCTGATCCAAGGCAATGGTGCAGTAAACATCTCGTGTGCCCTGCGTGCTGCAGCTCGTGTTGGCCGCATTCCGACTGCTCAGGTTTTTCGCTTCACCTGCAAAACACACATGGAAATGAAAAGAGAAAAGCGTTAAGTTCAATTAAAATTTTGCTGAATTGCTGAAGCGGTATCGGAATCAATTTACATTTATGCTTTATTATTTTAAAGTTTGCGATTTTTCTTTTAACAAGAAACCAATTTCCTAATGCTTAAAAATACATTACTGAATTGATTATGTTCCATTAAACTCAAACAAGTAAATTTACAACATTTTTATTGGATTTTCAAAATTAATTTTATAACTCTAAATTGCCATGTTGTTAAGGTTTATTTATGTTTAATAAAGGGCATGTTTAAGGCCATATGGGTAGCATGCTCTTCTAATAGATTGATACCTTTCTTTATGTCATATATCTTGATATGGCTGCCTTATACGGCCGACTTTTATTTTCCAAACTACATTTTTCGTTTGCCAAATAAGTCGTTTTAACTGGTATCATAAAATTGACCACTATCTTTAAATCATTTTTCAACCATTCCAAGTTCTGCCTGCAAGTGTTATGATGAAATTGCTTTATAAAATTTCTTGATAAGTTAAAAAACGATTGACCTTGACACCTGCGAAAATTGCAAATCTTATTGCGCACAAACATATTTTTATTTAATGAATTATGTTTAAACTAAATTTATTCAGCACATCATATTTGAGCGTTGCCTTCTGTCGGCTCACTTTGATGCCGCGAAAGGGCAGGCCGACAGGCAACGTGACTTCCTGTGCTTGTGTTTGTTCGCCGATAAATTGCATTATCGATGCCCAGCCACCTGGGCATAAAAAGCAGCAGCAACAACAACAACAACAACAATGGCTGGCGCTTGACTAGACGGCCTGTCCCTGTCTCGAGCGTTAAAAAGTTAATAATAACAGTACGCTGTTGTTGTTGCCTTGATAAGCCAAGTTAATCAGACAATGACCAGCGGGGGGTAGGGGACAGCGTTTGCTCAATGAAAGAAAAAAATTAGCAGCAGGCAGCCGCAGTCGAGCGGAAATATAATGCGTATTCATTCATGTACGTGCATGTGTGTGTATGCGTGCGTGCTGGGCACCATGTAGACAATGCACTATGGGCTACTTGCGCCATTTTTTCTGGCAAAAATGTGCGTAAAAAATCGTTTGTTAATAATTAATAATGACAATAACTCCCAATGCTGCTTTCCATTCATAAAAGATTTGGTTTTTTAAGAATAACAGCCTCGCATAAGCTGAATTTTGCTGGTAACCTTTAATTTAACTTTAAATTTTAATTCGCGACAAACACATTTTTCTTTAAAAATTTCCGAAATTAAACCAATTGAACTTCGCTTAATTTCGTTCAAATTCCCCATTGTGTAATGCTTTTGCATTATGGCGCAAAAATCTTACGCGGCTTTTACATAGAGTGTGAGAAGGTGTCTCCTTGTCGGCTTTTCCTATTGACACAGCTGTTTGGGCTAGGTAAACTACGGCTGTACAATGTGCATGTGTGCGTGTGTTTGCGTTAATGTCTTTTGGCACAGCAATCAATTGGGTTATATTTGCCCACTATTCGTGCATGTGTATTAGTAGTAGTTGCTTTCACGCTCGCACATCTGCTGGGGCTGCTGCTGTCGTCTGCTCTCTCACTTTATTGTCGTAAGAAGAAAAACACCAACAAAATTCAATTGATAACAAAAGACCTCGTCGTTGTTGTGGTTGTTTTTGTTTTCGTCGTGGCATTCCATGTTTCTTTTTATGAATGGAAGCCGAGCAACGTAAAGGCAAAAGCAAACGATGAAAAAACAGCGGCACATTTTATATGCAAAAACAAATACCGAAAGCAAAAAAAAAAAGAAATAAAATACAAGTCAAATGACAAAAATCAAAAGTGCTTTTTCTCTGCTCTTTACATCCCCCTCCCTTATGATAACGTTTGCTCGTTTGACGCTGTCTTTTTTCTCTCTTTCTCTCTCGCGATACGACAGACAATTTCATTCATTCATTCGTTCATGATTCATGAATCGGCATCGCGCGCTGCTGTTGCGTCGTTTTCACATTTTTTGTGGCCTCTGTCTGTTTTTGTTGGCAGAGGGAACTCCAGTCCAACTGCCGAATTTTGTATGCTTGTGACGTTTTATTTATACTAAATTAATTTATGCGAACTTTTTCTCTCTTTTGTCTTATTTATATTTCTATTGCGTGGCGTAATCATATGACAATACTCCCATACATCGCCAAATTCCATTTAAATTGACTGCAGCATTTGCTAAATTTAACTACTATGTTATAAACTATTGGGTTTTACACAAAACAATATATATATATGTACATACATAAATATATTGAGAGCAGGCACGCTACGTTAAACAGATAACGAATTTCCAGTGAATACTCTATAGATATGTCAAAATATAATTGCGATTTCCGTCTACTTCGATACACTTCACTCATATAATTAAGTTGACAGTATTTTTGTATTATTTTACAAGCATGGCGTCAAACAAGCACAGAAGGCAATGCATAGGACGAGGACACCGAATGAAAAGAAACTAAGATTTGTATACCCGTTCACAAAGTGAAAAGAGTATATTGTGTTTTAAAAATGTCGTTCTGTCTGTATGAAAGCAATTTTGTAAGCTATAGACGGCAAAATATTTTTTTTTTTTTTTTGAAATTATTTTTTAAAACATTTAAAATTGGAGTTTGCACTTTCAACCGATTTTGCTGGCCACAAATAGAAAAAACTCTAAAACAAGGTTTTGAGGGGGTACATTTTTGTTTTTGTCAAAAATCACGCCAAAATTGAGAAAAATGTGGACATGTAAAACTTTTATCCCATAGGTCTCATATTTCAAAGTCTATTAACTTTATCAAAAATGTACCGTTTATCACGTTTCATGGCATTATTTGTCACATATGTAGATCGATTCTACATCTATAATATATGCATTTATAGAAAAATAATTCTTTTGATATATTTTTTTAAATTTTTTTAAGCACTTACCGTGCTGTCTACTAACGCATTTCCCTACAATTTTCGAAGTCTTGTATGTACATATATCTATATTTTTATATGTGTGTGTATATTGTGTTCTCAAAGCAAATGTTATTATGCGATTGTCTGATTAATTTATTTTTGTATGCACGTCTATTGAGGCAATTGAAAATTAAATTGCGTACTGGTAACAAGACTCAAAAGTGCTTATGTTAATGTCTCGTTATTAAATTTCAATCAGCTAATATGATTAGAGAGATATCTCTTTCAGCTTTTCCCCCAAAACCGTTCCATTGATGGGACTCTAATAATAGCTACCGATACACGTGTACCATGTGGTAACTTCTAAAGCCACCTACCCCCACCTACTCAAATAAAAAAAAAAATAAATAAAATAAAAACAAGAAGAAAACACAACCAAAAGCAAATTTGACATTTGCCCATGGAGTGTGCCCGTCGTCAATGTCTTTCATGCGCACAGAAAATTACGACACGATTAGTGCAGCAGGAGAATAAAGTCTGTTTATAGATAAATGTATTTATACAGATATATTCTCATGTGTGTTTGTAAAAAAAAGGCCCGCCTTTCAGACCTCGTGTTTCAACAGACTCATTAAATGCTTTCAATTTCCAAGCCCCCAAAATGGCAAAAGGAAAATTAAATTTAAAGACTTTGTAAGTAGATTTCATTTTTATGCCGCCAGCATCTCTGGTGCGGTTTTCATTCTCGTCTGTGTACGTTTTCTATTTTCAGTATTTCTTTTTGCACAATATGCAAATTGATTCAGTGCAGCATGAAACGCCCGCGAATTAATGAGGCGATTACTTCAAGAGCAGTGTCTAAAAGTGAAAAAAAGAAGAGCAAAAGAAACGCAAAAGAAGTTGTTGTGGGGATCTGTGTTTTGGAGCATGCGAAGAAGGCGTATTGTAATAGATTCTAAAAACAAAGAGCAACAATAACAGGTAACTGCACGGCGCCGACATACCCTCTAGATACATTTGCAGTTATGCGAAACAAATATTCTTATTTTAGACATTTTTCCTTTTGAAGCTATACAAATTTAGTAAGCTGCTAACCAAAAAACAATCCTAATTGTCAAGTTTTAATAAAATTTAAAAATGGCTTGTGTTACAAACTGCATGCGTTAATTAGAAGACCCACTGCATGGGTAAACAAAAGGGGAAAAAGCAGCGAAACTTTTATGCAAAAGAAACGGAAATAGAGATAAATTCCCTCCACTGTATATATATTATATATGGATATATATTTCGCGCTGCCGAGTCAGCGGATGAGAGATTCACAGACAGACCAACGACGTGATGATGATGGTAATGATGATGATGATGTCTGGGTCTCTGGCCGTTTGTCTAAACGTCAGCTTCCTGTCGAGCAAAGATTACTTGCACTTTATGCAGATTTGAGGCAAAGGTGTTCGCCCTCAGATCTATGCCTGTATAAATGTACATATGTATGTTCGTAAGCACATGTGCTTATAGACTGTTGCTTGTTGATTCTTTTGCTACTTATTCACAATATTGTTGCACACTTCAGCTGTACTCATTTCCCTGAGCTACCGCTCTGAGCCCTGTGAACAACTTCCTTTTTCCTTTTACCACTTCCGTTTTGGACATATTTAAAGTGCATTAAAAGGGTTACAGGCCCAATATAATTGGGTCCAAAGGAAGTAACAGGTTAGTTAACCTGCAATCCAGTTTATTTTAGTTGAGTTCTGCTTCAAACGAAATGCCATTTTCATTAGATGTTCTCACTTAAGTAAGTATTGAAGAAATGCGCCCCATTTTAATCATTTACTGGAAGAGCAAAGCCTGCTCGGTTTGTCGCTGTCTCTCTGGCCTTTGGTTTCTACGTCTACAACGTCTGCGTCTCTCTTTCTCTGTCACTCATCTGTTGCGTCTCTGATGGTTCCCGCTGTACGTGCCGATCGATTTCCGGTCTGATTACGTTTCTCATCCACATGATCATCTTCTCGCCTGCCTGCCTGTTTGTCTGTTGTTTGGCTTCTACTCGCGTGTTTATAGCTTTTCATTAGCGTCATCGTTCGATCGATCGAGCGAGCGATCGTTGATGGCCGTTTGCCTCCCGTTTTGACGTTGAGCAAACTGATATCATTATTACATTGTCGCACAGTTGGAAACACTTATCTTAAAGAAGTTGTTCTTGAAAGACTTATATGTATTTCAAAAAGAAAAAGTTTTTGAGGTTTCGACATTTATGAACCAATGTTTGAATTTTAAAGGAAAAAAATTAATTTGTATGTTTTGTATTGATATTTATTTTTAATTTTGCGTTCTATTGAAGTTAAGTCAATCACTTTAGAATAGTATATTGTTTAGTGTTTGAATACTCATAATAGCATTCAATAATTTCGTTTATATCAGCGTATATTTACTTTTTTTTAGGAAGAGCATTCTTGTTTCTGTTTGTGTTTAATTTGTGGTGTCGAGCCTGAAAGAACTTCTTTCTTGTTTTGGTTATCAATTTCATGTCTGGGCTATTGTCAGTGCCTCAATAATCAATATGGCAATGAGTAACCGCTTTTCTGCCTTGTCATTGCCGGTTGG
The DNA here is from genome assembly GCA_004143825.1 of Drosophila micromelanica. Lineage (NCBI taxonomy): Eukaryota > Metazoa > Arthropoda > Insecta > Diptera > Drosophilidae > Drosophila > Drosophila micromelanica. Next base: position 37,396 of record SCDY01000017.1, on the reverse strand, counting down.
CAGTTGGATATTGTGGTTGCGGTTGGTTTTTTATTTTTATTTTATATATTTTTTTTTGTGTATTTCAAGACGTCAGTTCAGCATTATTCATACAACTACAACTTCTTTTATATGCGGCTGCTTTCTTGGGTTTTGCAGTGCAACTTCAACTAATTATAAATGTATTATTATGACAGGTCTCATGTGGCATGCCAAGCAGCGCAATGCTCATTTTTGTTGATTTTGTTTTGGCGCCATTAACCTTCAATTAGCCATGGCTGGCAATCAGTCAAGTCAGTGACTTTGTCACCAACTTGACGACAACACACGACTCGCATCTAAAAAAGCTGCGACATGCCTGACGAGGCCTCTGGATGTGACCAAAAATAGACGCCTATTAACGTTGGCAAACCTCTAAATTAATTAACAACAACAACGACGCGACGACAGACGCCAAGTTTATGCGCGAAAGCCGAGTTTGTATAATACAAATAATAACAAATAAACTTTTGTACAACGCCCACAACAAATTGCGACAAAAGCGCCCAACAACAAATATTGTCCCGTGTGGGCTAACTGTTTTCATAGGGGTTTACTTATACATTTATATAATAATTACGGTTACGGCAAAGTAAAATTGTATATTTACGAGTTTAACGCCCATAAAAACAGATTTATTTATTATTTTTAAGCTTATTATTCATCATCTGGAACGAGCATTATGTTTTTAGCAAAATTACCTTTAAAAGCATATTTATTTAATTATATAAAATCAAGTTTAAAACTCTTTTGTGGCTAACTATTGTTGCAAGTGTTACACCGATTTGTAGCAATTTTAACCCTTTATTTTAATTACTATCATTTAAAAATGTGTCCCCAACTAGATGCTTCCTAAACTGGTTAGCCTAGGTATTTCATTCCTCTCGCCAAAACGAAACATGAAACATGAAGACGGCGAAGCGAGCATAAATAATTGCATATACATTATTTATGTATGTACTCAAAATGTAATAAAGGAAAAACCCAAGTTGTAATAATAAATTACACGAGTGAACTTCTGTATTTGAATGTCAGAGAGTTGTAATAAAAAAGAAAACCCTAAAGAAGCGCCAGCACAGCGTGAAGTTCAAAGCATTGGTGGATAGAGGGGAGCCAAGCAAGACAGGCAACCCATGGCTGACCCCAAGCAAAGTCAACACACATCAAAGTGACGCGAGAAGAGGTCAAGCGTTAAGTCATAAAAGACAGCATATCCAGCCGGAGTTGAAGAGGGGGGTACTCTCATTATTGTTGTGCAAGAAAGTAAAAGAAAAATGTTAATCATTCTAGCTGTCGCCAGGCGCAACCTCATCTTGATGATGATGATGATCAACTTCATTAAACCGATGACGTTGTCAACTTTTAATGTTAATCAACGCAGCAACTGTGGCAGCAACAGCTACAAGTGAAACAACATTGCCACAAAAGTCCATAGCAAGGCTTTTGTGAGGCCAGTTGAAGGCGACCTGAATAAAAATTATTTTAGAAACGCGCTAATTACATACAGCAATAGTTATCATTGTTCTTTGGAAATACAAGTAAAACTACAAACTAAAAAGAACAGAAATAGTTTAGCTTAACTAACTCAAATTGGACTCCAAAACAAAAGCCTTGAGACAGTGTGCGCTAAGCAAAGCATTTCAATTAATTAAACTAATGCATACTATAGGTTTGTTTTTAACTATATGCTATAAAAAATCCAAAGCAACTTTTTATGATTGAATTGCAATGGATATTTATACTTCGAACTAAAGAAAATCAATACTTTGTAAGTCTTAAAATATATGTTTTTTATTTATATATAATACAAATGTCATTGTGCGGACATAGATGGATCTTAAAGAGTATTTGATTTTCGACCTAATGCCTAATACAATTGTACTGAAATTCTAACTTGTTTATTTTATTAAAATTTTTTTCACAAGAAAAATGCCATTTAAATTGTGGTTTAGCAAAAAATAACAAGTACAAAATGTGCTTATAAAGAAAAGTATGTATTAGAAAAATTATTTAAAAAATTAAAAAGAAACCGACGAAGACAAAAGGAACACGACAAACGAGACAAGGCAGACTAATTGTCAACAAAGCAGAGAAGATCAACAGAGATCAGAAAAAAAGAGACTAGAACATGGCCACGCAGTCAACCAGTTTGGGATTTGCTGGTCAGGCCTTACAACCAACAACAACAACAACAACACAACCGGCTTTTAATTAATTGCCTTTTTTAGGCAAAACTATTTCTTGTTGGACACGCACACACAGAGACTGAAATGCGTGCTTATTTATGTCTGTTACAAGCACATAGAACAACAACAACTGTCAGCTACTTGTTAGGGCCTTCAAGTTCAGCGGAATCCAGTGCGTGTGTGGCCCAAGTAAAACCCACTCGCAACCCTTTACACCACCACCACCACAAACAGAGTTGTCAGCTTGGTGTCGCGTCATGTAAATTGTCATCAATATTTCAGCACAAATTGCATATCTTGTCTAGCATCCACTGCATGAGTCAGTTATGAGTCACAGTCGAAGAGGAACGCGCCCTCTACATGCCACAAATTGCAATTATGCTCAACAACTTGTGGGAGGGGGCGTCAGGGAGGTAATCGGGTGTTGCGCTCCTATAGAAAACGAAATTTAGGTTATGCGCGCTAAACATTTTAATTAAGTGGAAAAGTATTACGCCAATTTCGGTCAGTGCTGGCTGATGTAGAAATCGCAACAGCCAACAAAATGGAAAGCCCCAACAACAAAAGCGAAACTTTGTGTAATTGAAACTGAGCACGAAGTGGAAGTATTATTATTAAGCATGCAAAGCATAATGAAGTGGAAATGTATGAAACTTGAGAAAATATGCTCAGACACAGAAACTGACAAAGACAGAGATACCCGTCCACACTGCAGAAAATGAAGAATAGATGAATGAACTGATGGATGGATGGATGGATAGATGGATGGAATGGAATGTACGTCAAATTTGCATTTGCAAAAGGTGTTAGTTTTATTTTACAAAAAAAATATATATATTTTATATATTTTGTATGGCGGAGCTTTATTTGATGCCATTTTTTATATGCGAATCAATAATATTTTTAGAAACTATAATGTAAAAAAAACATTACATCGTATAATTAATGGTTTAACTTTATCGAAAGTAATCCAAATCAAAGTTATCAGTCATTTTATAAATACAGTTGAATCTATGCAGTTCTTTGTATTTGTAAGGTAATAAAAAATTATGTAATATATTTACTTTAAACGTATTGATGTTGGCACTAAGAAGAACGATGATATATAATCTGGGACAAATTTTGTGATGTTTTTTTTATGTTTATAGAGTGGTAACAAAACCTCATCAAAAATGTCAACCTACCACCTTGGCAAATACACATAAAACAAAAAAAACAAAAAAAAAAACAAAAAGAGCTGAGGAAGCATAATGCTGAAAGCGGTAGAAAAGACAGCTGAGTTGTGCTGCGTTAAGGCAAACAGGAAGCGACCGCCTGCATGGACTTCAGGACAGACGACGACAGAAGAAGAAAGACGCAAGCGTATGCGAAAACAATTGAAGCGTGCAAAAAGAGCAGCAGCAACAACAACACGAGCTATGCAAGGGGATCAGCAAACGCAAAAAGCAAAAGTTTTACGGCAAAGAACCCGAGCACCGAAACCGCACACACGAAAGAAAGGAAATTCATGTGATGGGAAACGGAAATCAAAAGCTGCTACAGTGGTGGTGTTGTTGTTGTTGTTGCAGCAGCTTTGCATATAATTTATGACTCCAAGGGCAAAGGGGCGACAGAGAAGCGTAGCAAAAGCTACTTTGAATTTGTTTGGGCGGAAAATGAAAACGCAAAGCAAGACAAGGCAAGAAGGCACTGAGAAGCAAGGTAAAAATTAATGTGTATCAAGATATGTTTATTTTGCAGAGAGTTGGGGGCCCGTGCAGGTGTGAAATGCGAGCGGACAAAGGCAAAGGAGGCCACACACACACACTCTCGCATATACATATGTATGTATATGCATATAGATGTACTCTGAAGTAACCCTTTTTTGTAATTGTTGCTTTTTGTTTCTGTTGCTTTCATAATTCTGTTTTCACACAACGAGACGACAAGAGCAAGAGTGACAAAAAAGGCGATACAGGAAATGTAAAACCAGAGTCAAGTACACCAAATAAACCGCAAGAGCTCGAATCTGTCGCCTCTCTAGTTGCAAATGCTGAAGTGGTTACTGTTATGAGCAGACAGGGAGTGTGGATAGAGTGTGAGAGAGAGGTAGGTATTGAGGTGCGAATGGTTCCCATTCATACGTTGACCTTTTTCGATATTGGCGCACACATTAATCGATGTGAAGTTCTTTTTGTTGTTATCGAGAGCCGACAGACGTGCAATAAAACAAGGCAAAAAACGAGGTTATCGGCAACGCACATCGCAATTCAGCTGCTCTTGATAATCATTCATAAAACAGTAAATTTGCGTTTGTGTTGGTGAGATGACATGTGTGTGTGTGTTTGTGGTAGGCGGCAGCGCCTGAGAAAAGCACACCGAATTCGAATTCCATTCATGAAAAACCCACACATCGCTATATAGGCACATGTATGTGTGTGCGTTTGTTAGTGTGTGTTGGCACATGCGCTCGAGCTGAAGCGTCGTCTCATATACACGCACAAACACAAACGAAATTCATTCACAAAAAGGGGCAACAGTACGCGGCGGGGCGGGGGGGCGATGCCGTAACATTCGGCCAGGCCAGGCAAACGGCAACAGCCAGCGGAACTAGCTTCGTGTTGGGATTGCCAGCAGCAACAACAAAATGTTGGTTTGTTGCTTGCTGCATCGAATAAAAACACACACGCGAATGTTGCGAGACCGAGATAGCACGAGGCGGCCATAGCGTGTGCGAGAGCAGCACCGCACGCTGCTGCCTCACACTCATACTCGCACACACAGAATAATGCATTTTCAGCCAAAAAAAAATTTAATAGAATTTCTTGCTGCATTTTGTTAAACGGTAAACTGTATTAAATTTAATATCGCATATTCCTCTAATCACTTTCACAACATCATTTTGTTGCAAGCTTTTCTTTCAGATAGCAGGCTAAATGTATATTTCGCATTTGCTTGGGCGCCTTGCATTCCAACACACTTTTCACATGGTAAAATTAACGTTCGCGTGCAATTTGTTGTTCGTTGGTGCACACACGATGTTAGTTTAGCGTTTGATTGGGAGTTTTTCATTGATTTGCACAGGTTTACATACCAATTTTCACTTTTAATTGCTCTTCAATTCGGACTTCGCGTGTTTCAGCCATGTTGGATCCATAACTACTGCTGCTGTTGTTGTTCGCGTTGGTGTTTCTGTTGTTGCTTGCCTCGACAACGGCGACGATGTCAATAGCGTCGTCCTGCTCTTCACACATATAGCGCTTCTTTTTCAACAGCATTATGTTGGTGTTGGTACGCAGTGTTGCATTTAGATAAGAATTGTAAATGGAAATAATTCGATTTTGTTCTGCCGCTAGACTACAACGTATGCGTTTTGTGAGATTTTTTGTTGATTTCTTTTATATATAAATGCTTTTAACATCACTTTATTGTTGGTGTAAGCAATATAATTGCATATATACACATCACTTGTACGTTTCTATTCAATATTGTATTAAGCCGACAACGAATACACGAGAATGAAATGCAGTAAGCTAATATTCCGATTTCGACTTATGGAAGAGAGCGAGAAGTAAAATTCAACGAAATAACACTCGCGCGAATCGGCGCACGACCGTTCGCAACGAGAAATAAAATGACAATGAGCGATGAATGCTATATAAATGGGAGAGGAAGAAAAATGACGATATACAAGAGAGCAGGCGGAGAGAGAGAAAGCCAATAGGATGGTATGCTGTTATTACAATAAATGCGGAATATGGATTTTAGTAAAGATTTTATTATTTAATGTAAAGCAGATATATGTGCATAATTAACAATGTGTTAATTTACAAAATGTAATTCGTTCTTTTCAAAGAGCATTATTTTTTTTGTGTATTTGCACCTTGTAAGCGGCGGTCGATTCGTGAGCAAAACTAATCGAAAGCGTTTTGTAACACTGCATGCGCTATGTTTTATCGAACAGCTGAGCAATGGCGCAAAACGTTAGAATTACAAAAAAGAAAAAATAAAATAAAAATTAATAGTTTATTTTCTCACCTATTATTGGTGGCACATATAAAACATATACTCTTTGGCAAGCGATTTGAAAAATTGGCCCACACAAGAAAGTATAAACTGCTTTCGACCAGCTGCAATTTTGTGAATGAAATTGGAATTGCTCAGCAACAGGGGATGCGCCGGCAAACAAACACACACACACAGACATAAATTAGGACTGGTGCACACATGTTGCGCTATAACGACAAGCGGAAACAAAGTGAGTTCCGGGAAAATTTCGGGTGTTTTTGTTTCGCCAAGTGCGCTACATGCGGCCAACTTTGTGTGCTTTTATATTGATTGCTCTGAATTGATAAGGTAAAAATATACCTAGAATACTACATATATATTTTAGACTTAAGCACATAAGTTTAGTTTACATAAAAGAGACTCAAAAATATTTTTCAATTAAATAAAAATGACAAATTACTAATACGATTACTAAAACTGTTCTGTTTTAAATAGAAAAATTGCCATAGCTTTAAAAATGCGACGAAATTGCAAATAAAGCCATGTCAGTCTACAGGCATTTCAATATTGCATATGCCTTACAGTTTTAAATGTAGTGTATTACTACACATGTAAATATGTCTGTGAATATGTGTGGTTTAAACACATATAGTAGGTGGGCGTTTCGGTTGAGGGGCTAAGAAACCGGTAAACTATATTAAAATGTACAAACGACGCTCTGAAATGTTAAATTTACTCGCATTCATTCATTGTTTGCTTGTTGCATTCGATGCTGCTGCTGCTGCTGCTGCTGCTGCTATTCGAACCACACACACGCATCACAACAACACCAACAACAACAACAAGAGCGTCTTATCAGCAACTGCTGCACATTCATAAGGCGTTGCCGGCGCCGCCAATAAGTGGAAGTGCACAACTGGTTGCATCGACATTCGCCGTTGTTGTTGTTGCTGCTGTTTCCGTGTGTGTCCTGCGCATATGTGTGTGTGTGTGTATACCCAAACGAATTCTCACATTATCGGCATCAACGACTAGCTGATGCATTTTATGCATTTATAAACCAAATAATCAACCGAACCAGTTGCCCAAAATGCAGCCGAACTATTTTCTTTCATAAAATAACTTTGCTTAATTTAAAAATAACTCAAAATCAAAATTGCAAAAAATTGTATTCTTGAGCTTGTATATATTAGAATTCATTAGAAGATTTTGTATCTCTTGATTAAATAAATAAAAAAAGATAGCGAAATATAATTCTATTTTGGCATATATAATATTTTCGTTTCTAATTTAATCTTATGTTCGAGCCACGATGTGGACAACTATGCTTATGAACCGAAACTAAAGTTGATTCATTGCTTCGAACCGTGAACCGAACCACCGAAAATATTTTTTAGAACTAAAACCAACAATGTTAAGAACGGAAGTATTTGTAAATACGAATGATATTTATTAGGATATATCGAGGGTATTTCAACGTCGGTCTCGTTAGTTGCTCCTGTGTGAGCGTGCGTCCGAATGTCATTTGCATTTTCATCATTTGGCTCAACGAAACGTAACCAACGTGGGAAGTTGGGCCGTCTGTTCGTCAAGTGCTTTGGCTCCGGCACCGGCTGTCCACTTGCCTTCGCCTCCCTCTCCTTCCAGCCGACCAAGGTGCATTCGCCGGCAACTGCGATAAAAATTTAGTTTTGTGGTAGTTTTTTTCTTTGGTTGGTGGTTGTTGTTGTAGCTGCATTTATTTACACGAGTGTTGGCGTCATTTTCGGGGTTTTCTATGTCTGGCATTATTTATTTTTGGTCAAGTTATGGTCTGTTTTTGGTCATTTTGCTTGGCTTCCGTTGTTTTGTTTGAAAATTCCATTTTTCCCGGCCTTTTTCACTTGTTAAATTTATCACATTTATTTTTGTAACTTTTATTTGATTACATTATGGTGCACACATAAAGTTATTGGTTTTATTGCAACATTTTTACATTCGTATATATTAAATATTGTATTTTGGATCGCTTATCTACAAATTGTACACATAAAATCACTAAAAAATGGTTTACATGTGGGCTTTTATATATTTTTAAATTTATGTATTTACAAACATTGACTTAATGAAAACCTGTGAAGATATATTTGTACAGTTATTTGACGTCCGATTATTAAAAATTATGCTAAATTGAAATTTGACTTATTTTCAATAAAAGAGAATACGTAATGGCCAAATTTTAATTGTCAAACATTTGATTGAAATTCTCATAATAGAAAAGGCTATGGTATTATTATACATTAGTGTATATCTATAACGACTAGATCTGCGCTGATATAATGTACTAAACTAACATTACAAATATGAATTGGCCTACAACTCCTCAAGCGACATCGATTTCTACTGATTAAGCTAATTATTAAAAGGATATCATTTTAAATCTAGTTCCTATAGCTAATTTCAAGTTTCTTACTGAAAGAATCTTTTTAAAAATAAATTCTACAGATATTTTTGGCAACATACATATACCCTACACGTATTTGGACGATCCACACAGAATACATAGAACATTTCGTCCTCTGGCTTAGACCCAATTGGCGCGTGTTGTAGGCTATAATGCGTCGTTGTGGCTCTTGGATATGGTCGACTCGATCTGATCGATGCGCCGGAACGAGGGCATATACGTGGAGCTGGCTTGCGTGACGATCGAATTGTTGGAGGAACTCTGAAGGGAGAGAGAGATCTATTGGTGGGATGGAGCATCTCCGATGCGTGCGACAATAAATTACCTTCTTCTGGCGATAGGAGCGTCCACGCACCCGTGTTGTATTCCGTCGCACCGGATTCGTTGTGGTGGACTTCTGGGAGAGACGCACGGAGCTAAAGGTGCTGCCCCGGTGTCCACGACGAATTTGGGGCGAGGGTGTGCCGGTGGCTATATGAATAACAAAACATATACGATTATACGAGACAAACAAGAACGTTGCAGTCGGGTGTCACCGGGTGTAACCGACTGCGCAATACTCCTTCACAGGGTAAACGTGCTTATCTCAGATTGTTGTTTTGGAAAGTGGTCTAATTTTTTCGGTTTTTTCTTTAGAGGAGCTTATCATGAAACTGACTGGCAAATTTGGCGACGCTAGCTCCAAAATTGTGAAAGATATAATAAGATGTAGTGGATAAAATTGGGGTTACCCGCCCCAAGTATTTATAGAATTGATCAATTTGCCACGCCCCCTAAAGAGGCGACCTTTAGAAGAGCTCATCAGTAATCTGTCGGAACAAATTTGATTTATGCAGCTTTAAAAGACTAAATGGATTTGCCACTCCCGCAGATGAGGCGTATCCAATAATTGATTGCGCGACCTTTAGAGGAGGGAGCTATATAGTAAAAATTTATATGCCATGCCACCAGTTTATCACGCCCCCGGTAGGCGTTAAAAAATGTTACAATTTATCTAACGCGGGTTTACCCATGTATATATTCCAAGTCTTAAGTCGGCGGACGGACAACAAGACGGACAAACATAATGTCAGTTCAGTTTTCAGTTTGTGAACGAGTAATAAGCTCAATCTTATTCCGATTTTTATTTACGTGTGCCTGGAATTGCGGTGCTGCGCTTGGTGGCCTGCATCATGTTGAAGACAACCGCACTGAAGGAGCCGTGATGCGAGGTCTGGCGCTGGAGGTTCGGCGTCTGGGCGAGTGGGATGCCAGCTGGCTGTCGGACCGGAGAGATCAGCTGGCTGTCGGAAATGCCTTTGGGATGCACATAGAAGGTGGTCATCATGCCCTTGCCCTTCACGTTGACTTCGCCGCGTTTCTGCTCAAACAGATGAAGCGTATAATTCTTTTATGTCTCCACAGAATTTACAATTTGCGAGCTTACCACACAGGTGTAGCCGCGCGAGCAGAGCAGCTCGGCCGTATTGTCCGGCACTTGGACGCGCCAGTTCTCGCCAGTGGAGTCCATGCGCGAGGCAACGTTCACGGTGTTCCCCCAAATGTCGTAGACGGGCTTGCGGGCGCCAATCACGCCGCTGACCAATGGACCGCTGCAGATGCCGACGCGCAGCTGAAAATTGTTGAACGCATCGCCGTTGATCTCCTCCAGCTTCTTCTTCATGGCGAACGCAAACTCCACCAGGTCACAGACGCTGTCCTCCGAGGTCTCGCCGCGCGCCCGCAAATGCTCGTGATTGAGTCCGGCGGCCGCCATATAAGTGGCGCCAACAGTTTTAATTTTCTCAACGGACGCAAAGCGGGGCTCCTCCAGCAATTCATCAAAGTCGCCTGCGGGCGAGTGGAGCAAGCGCAGGCAGGTCTCATTAGCCATGTGGCACGAATTAAATCAATCAATCAACTCACAGATTATCTCGTTTAGGATGCGAATACACGCCTTGCCATTGTCAATGTCCTCCGAGTAAAAGTCCTGGAAGTTGGGTATGGAGGCGAACATTACGCCGCACAGATTATGCATTTTAGAATAGAGCTCGTCCGTATGCTCGTCGGACAGGTAATAGGCAGCCACATGGTCCGGCAGGATATTCTGCAAGGCATTCAAATCGAGCGTTTAATTAATGAGCCTTCATCAGGAGACCTGAGTCAGCGCGAAGGAGGAGGAGGTAAAAGAACCGGGGGCTTTACCTTAATTAATGTGTCATTAAGCGCACGATTCGATTTCATGTTGGTCAGTTCTCGTTCCGCTTGCTCCTTCCAAATGAAGTCCAGGCGCGAGGTAACCTATTAAAGGACAACAGAACCGGACGTCGAAAAGATGAAATAGGATCAAATAATTGGAGCTGATTTATAGCCTCCTACCTCCACGAGTCGAGCATGATAGCACACCATGATTAGAAAGGTAATTAGTAGGATTAACATTTGTACGCCGAGTGGCATTCCGTGCTTCTTCAGGTTGGCCAAACTGAAGCTCTCCTCGGTGCTGAACCTGATGAAGATCAGCGTCGTATAAAACGCGACCATGCCCAGGGCCATAATGGCCTTAATCAGGTAGTAGAGCTTCAGGGCGGTGGCCAGAGAGACGAGGCAGAGCACCCAGGTGAAGACAATGTACTCCCGATGCACGCAACCCAAATCGTCGTCTACGTAGGTGGCGAACGGGCTCCAAACGTTTCTGGTCAGTGCGTAGGGCCGATAGGAATGCTCGAATGCCTCCAGCGGCGTGGTCAGATTGGTCAAGCTGACGGCATGGGCGATTGTGTGACGCACCAGCTCATCGGATGCGTTCACAAAGCTCTCGTTCACCAGCGCAACCAGGGATATGGCCGCTGCACCGCCGCTGGCCGGCGTTCGTATCGTGAAATTGTGCTGGATCGTTTGCGAGAAGGAGACCGTCGAGTCCATGTCCAACGCCGAGCCAGAAACGTTGCCCGAGAACTTCAAGTCGTTGGTGCCGTTGTAGCTGGACGGGGGGCACAGCACCAGGCCGATTGCGCTCAGCATGCACATGGAGACGATGACGCCGCAGATGAACAGCGTGCGACGTCGACGCTGGTGCACCAGTTTGGCGGAGTTGATCTTCAGGCAAGTGGGGAGACCTAGGCAATCAGATGGAAAAGCGTCAGTTAAGACGGTTTTTAAGAATATGGATATACTCGTTCACGAAGTGCCGCTTCTGAAGTTTTGAAAACGTGGACTTTATATATTCGTGTATACCCGACCCTAACTGGGTGCGTGGCAAATTGATCAAGTCTAAATATCTCCCCAAATTTTCAAGCTAGATACATAGCTAGATACATTGTACAACCTAAGAACGCATGAAGAAACGATGAAGTTAAAAAGCTAGATACATACAAATTTATTAAACAGATTTTGGACCGCTAAAATGGATATCTCCCACAATTAGCGAGCTTGTCACTAAACTTGGCGGACAAAAAAAGCAACATTGTTGTGAACGAGTATTGCTTAGTCGGTTACATCCGACTGCAACGTTGTTACTTTTTTTCTTACCTGGAAACTCCTCGGCCATGACCAGAACACAGCAGAAGGTGAGCACCACAGTGCCCACAGCCAGGCAAATGATGACAGTGGTGCAGCGTGGTATAATGATGACCTGGCACAGCACCATAAATATCCAAATGACAAACACACACAGCATGTTGGAGCTGAGGCAAGAGAAAGTGGGGGATGCCGGCGGATAAAGGAAGACAGAAGGCAGAAATCAATTAGCAACAGTTGATTAATTAACGGGCCCACAGACGGTCAAGTGGGTGGGTCTGTTGGGAGAAGGGAGCTCTTTGCTGGCCCCTCTTCCAATGCACATACGCACCGGAACATGTCCTCGCGTAGCTGGCAGAACTTCTGTTCCTGGCTCTTGTCGATGAACTTTAATGTCCAGGCATTTAAATATTCACGTCGGATTTCCTTATTCGAATTGATTTGAATATTCTGTTCGATGAATTCGTCAATCTGTTTTGGATATATTTCAATTGGCAATAACTCTTTCAACATTATCTGCTTTGGCACTCACCTCTTCGTCCAGTGCGGTAACCGAAACACGATGATCTTGTTTCGGGTCCACCAGAATGGAGTCGGCGCGATTTAAAGTCTCCTCGGGACTGTTCAGCTGAAAATGTTAATCAATTCGATGATAATCTTTTCGGGAACTAGGACTGACTAGGAGATACCCTGAAGCCACAAAGACTATACTTGCGCTTTCTGCTAATTGGCGGGTGAAATTTGTTTAACTTTACCACACGTTTTCTTTAATGATTAATCGATAATGATTTTTAGTTTAGACTATATTTAGATTAGATTTATATCGATTGTATGAAAAGGTGAGATTTATCGATCATTTGATATAAACTTGGTCACAAGTACATATTCCAAAAGTTTCTACCTCTTGTAGTATTCGAGATCGACTCATCAATATAAGCGGACAAGAAGTTAGACTGAAATCGACTAGGCTGTTGATCCTGATCAAGAATATACGAGCTAAAGTCGTTGTCCCCAACTCACATTTCTAAATGGGATTTCGGGTATCCACTCGGTGGTGCTCTCATCCTCGACGACCAGACCCTTGGCGCCGATCGCCTCCGTTAGGTTTTGTATGCTGGCACCGTTGCGCGGCCGAAGCTGTTGTTCCAGCGGCGCTGACATCATGGCCGTCGGCGAGGAGACCGTGGACAGACCCGCGGGTGCAGCTGCGCCACCTGCATTCGGATTGGCGCCAGCGGCCGCGCCGGCGGCGGCAATGCCGTTGCGCAGGCGACGGTTGTCCAGAGCCACGCCCTCGACCACATTGGGCAGCGAATTGAGGGAGATGTTCTTCTTCTGCTGCTGCTGCAGCAGCTGCGCCGGCTGCTGCACGGCCAGTGTGAGAGCGCACTCGAGACTGCGTCCATCGATGCTGCCGCCGTCGCCGATGCCGATGCCGATGCCACCCGCCGCCGTGGCGCTGCCCATGCTGCAATCGTTGCCGCTGCCGCTGGCCGAGATCGATTTGGGCAGCGCACCACTTGTGGCTGGGGGCGTGGCAACGCTGCTGCTCAGATGGGCACTGCTGCGGGTGCCAAAGCGTCGCTTTGGCCTGCGTCGGATTAACATTGATTTAGGGCCGGAGAACAGGCGTTAGGGCGCTATATTGAACACTTACCGCAACGGCTCCGTGCGCTTGATGAGATAGGTGGTCACGTTCAGCTTGTTGAGATGATTATCCCGACTGCCGCCGTTGCCCGGCTCCACCTCGTAGGCGTCGTTCAGGCAGTTGAGTGTCGCCTCCGAGATGTGAACGCGTCTAGAAAGTGGCAACGGCAATGCGATGAGTGGGCGGGGAGGGAGGTGGCGAAAATGGTAGTTGGTAGCGAAAATTAAATTCAAATATTTGTTCACGTTTCCTGCGATTGTGCGTGAAGTGCGCCACCCGCACTCTTTTGTGTGTGCCTTTCATAATTGGGTTGCTCTACGATTTGGTTTCTAGTCCTTGCTGTCGTTTCATGTTTGTGTTGCTGTTGCTCCTGTGGCCTAGGCCACAATTACATCAAAGCATTTTGCATTAAATGAAACCTTTTCTTTTTACTTTGGCTCTGGTTCGGCTTGTGGTTGCTCTGAATTGCTGTTCTTGGCTCGTGCTCTCGATTTTGGTTTGGTTTCTTGTGTCTAAACACGCCGAGCTTGCAGAAATGGCCAAACAATTGTTGGTTCCCAGCATGGACAGCGTGGACATGGCCTAATTGGCCAATTAAAAAATGTGGCTGACTAAGATTTAAAGGCACACCACGCAATTTTATTTGGCAACACGTTTCGGGTTGCGGCAAGAAGCAATTTCGAATTTCGAATTTTTGAATTGTTGCCAATAAATTTGGGAAGCCTGCTGGCCAAAAATTCGTTTGAAATAACCGCACGATAACGAAACTTTATGCTGCCGAAGTCAACTGTAAACTGTTAACGCAAAGTCAGGCAAACATTTCACTCAATCTCCAGCTTTCAATTACGCTCTCAATGTTTCCCTTCCTCAATTTAAACTCCCAAAAAGTATGCTATTTCAAATCGATTGGCATACAAAGAATTTTAATTTTAATTACACAACGATTTTGTAAATTGGGGTTGTACACTCAGAGAAAAAAGTATAATCGAAATAACTTCAAGAATATTTCGTAAAATTGTAAAATTCTTGAATTAGTTTAACTTCTATCTAAACTCAATGTTTTTGGAAGATTGGTTAATATATTTTTGGGAGTTTGAGGCTTATAAAAACACTTTCTTGAAACAATTGACTTGATTTGAGTACAACAATATTGGACTTTTGTTTAAGTTCATATAGACCGAAAAATATTTTAAATTGCGTTAGTTGCACTTACGGCAATGTTTAATGCGGAAACAATTTGATAGTGAAAAATGTTGCAAGGATTAAAAATTTGTTTATGTTAAAAGGTTGTAAGCTTTAACAATAATAATTAATATAAAAATACGCCAATTAACTGAAAATACTGGTTTTGCGCACATGTTGTTTTCGACAAGAAGGATAATTACAGGACAAAGCTTTGTGCATAATTTGGTGTCTAATTCAAACACACACACACACAAAACCTGCAGGATGTCGAGCATGCAGAACGTGACTGGACTTACCCAGGTATGCCGCCGGATTCCATGTGATTGGCAATGATAACATCATTAGACCAAACGTCAAAATGCCATTTCTTGTTGCCCAGAACGCCGCACATCACCGAACCGCTGTGGATGCCGATGCGCATGTTGAGGTCAACCTGCAAAATTAACAAACGCACAATTCACAAAACATGCAAAGCACGCGCTTAGCTGCAACTGCAAATGCAACTGCAACTGAAACTGAAACTGCAACTGCAACTGATGCATCATTTTTACTATCAAAAAAATTGGGTAGATCGACTTAAATTTTTGTAAAATATTGTTATTTTAAAATTATAAATTTTTGTAAAATGTGAGGCTGCAGTGGGTGAGTCATTTACCGTATATTAATAATTTATTAATATTAAGTTTTGACAATCATATTTGTTTTTTGATACCTTAAACTTAATACAAAATGAATGCGGGTTTTAATCTAATTTTCGAAGTTTGGTCCCGATCTTTATCGGAGGTAACCAGTTATCTACCCACTAAATTTGGTAACTCTAGCTTAAAAAGGGTTTTGCGGCGGGGCGGCGGCGCTGGGCGTTTCTAGTGGGCGTGGCAGAGATAGGTCACCCAATATCTGCATACCAATTGTGTTGGCTCTAGCTTTGAAATGTTGGACTATCGATATGCGATTTTAGGTGTTATCGATTTGCCACGCCCCCATTGCTCGCAGCCCAAAATCCTTAACACTTTATCTGAATTTTTCTTTTGCTTCAAATGCTTCAGACGGACGTTGCACAAAACCAATATAGTCTTTCACTTCGCGAACGAGTGTAAATAGCATAGATTAAGAAAAATGACAAATCTGACCGGAAAAAGGTTAAAAGGCCAACACTGGTTGTCAGAATGTCAGTGTCAGTTTCAACTGCACCGACAGTCGTTTGGCGGCTGTGTCGGCCAATTGTTATTATCCAATGGCAACTTTGGCATTCATTAAATTCGCCCACTGAAAGAAGATAAGTTCCCCCCTCCCATCGTTGGGCCCAAAAAACCAAAAAACTTTTAATTTTTTTTTGACTTGTATATGGTTGGAGCATTGAAAATTTAACACATATTGTTTGTTGCTGTTGTTGTTGCCGTCTGTCGTTGCCGTTTGCTCTGCCGAGATTTGCATACAAATGAAATGTCCACGGCTGACACAGAGAAAAGCGCAACAACAACAACAATGTGCAATATTCGTAAAATTTAAGCAGCTTGCCGAAAAAAGAGAAATGCAAAACAGCTGACAGCTGAAATATTTGCGGCATTAAATTACACAAAAATATATTAATGCGACTTTGCAGCCGTTTAACAGATCTCGCTGCGTGACAGTTGACTGTTATTGACTAACAGCCTTCTGTTAGCGGTCTGGCTTAATTCCAGTCGAGCCTAAAAGTATGCAACAGTTTTAATGAGTGCCGCAAAAAAACGGACTGTTAAACAATTACAGGAACACAACATGTAAGAAAGCAGCAGCCGAGTATACTCGTTTATAGTTAGACCTAACATTTTAAACAGTCGAAAACGTTACTGATTGGTACTTTAAGTTTCAAGCTTCGATAGCGGCTAAAAAAATTGTGCACATACGGACAAAAAACACGGTCTTTTAAATGTCAACAATTGTCGGTTCTTTTGCCTTTCGCAACAACACTCGAACACTTACGTGCGTGTGCAGGCGCACATCCTTGATGGCTTTTATCATGTGTAGTCCAGTTTCGACGCTGCACACCGCATGATCCGGTCGCGTCTTCCAGTTGTCACTCTCGAACTGCGACACGCAGTAGTAGCAATCGCCGAGCAGCTTCACCCGCAGGCAATGGTTGTCCTGCCGAGAAGGGAACAATGACAGAGTTGGCGCTTTTGTTTGCCACAGATGTACATATATATGGACATATATGGCCACTTACCTCCGCAATGCGATCGAAACGCGCAAAAAGGTCGTTTAAAATTTTCACCAATTGCTGGGCCGATGTTTTGCTCGCCAGTTCCGTAAAGCCCTGCCGTTTAAATAAAGTGTTAATACGGGTTTTTAAATTTCTTTTTATGTTTATTCGGCTTACCTTTATGTCTGCAAACAGTATGCTGACATTGTCCATGGGATATACGTATAATTTGTTGAACTGCGTCTCAGCGGTCGGATCCGTGCCCTTGTACATTTCGCTCCGTATTTGATTATTCACGATGTTGGGCAAAACTGCAACGGGAATGCAAAAACAGAGAAATTTCACAGACAAATTTTCTAATTTAATTTGGTTAAATATTTTATTTTGAAGCGAACTGAACACCCTTCGTGCAGTCTGCAGTCGTTAAGCAACTAGAAATCACTGAAGAGACCGCAAACATGAATCCTGGCAGCTTCTCTGCGGTTACCTGCAGCCATCGGATGCAGGATGCCTGCTACCTGGTCTCGGCCAGAGATTTTTTTGGAACGGGCAATTTCAGAGGAATGTTCGCAAATAACATGTATTATTTGGATAGTTCAGTGCTTTCAATTTATGACTTTTTCTTTACAATGTGAAAATAGTATTTTGGGACAGACAGATAAAAATTTACAACAATTTCTCGAATTTACATTTGAATCTCCCATTATCATACAAATCAATATTTTAATGTGTTCATCAGTACCAAATCGATTTTAATATTTGATGCCATTTTGGCCATGGTTATTAAAAATAATTTATGTCTAATTTAAAAAATTGTTTTAACATTTTTTTGTATAAATTTAATTTTTGATATTTTAAAATTTAGAATGACAAATTTTAAATATCATAAATTGCTTCTAATATCCGCCTGATTGACTATGTTTATCAATTATATTTTAGTAATATATATATAATGCCACTTACTTGAATCGAGCAATTTCTGAGTGCGCTGCAGCTCCTTTTCGGACTCCTTTTTGTGTTCCATGGCCTTGTGGGTCTCAATGAAGGCCAAACGCTGTCCACGGTCTGTCAGGTATTTCGTATACATGCCGGCCACATTGATGGCCGTGTAGAGGATGAAATTGGCAATGATTTGGAATAGCACACAGTTGTGATCCAATGGCGTCTACAAAATCAAAAAATATTGCAAACATAAACGGTAAGGTTTGATTCCTGAATGCTCTGCGTTTTTGTACCTCCTTGTCCTGCAATTTGTTGATGGTAATTACGGCCAGGTGGCAGCTGGCCGTGATTGTGCCGCCCACAACGCACCATTTCAGAGGCAGCGGCAACATGGCATAGGGCACGAATATGACAAACAAAATGTACCAGACTAGGTACTCACGGTTCTCAAAGCCGACGCCTTCGCTGATGAATCCTGTCGCAAAAGGCAATAAAACATTTATGATGGCCAAAGGATTAGCGAATTTAATGGCCTGCGCATGTGACGCATGATTTATGGAGCAACCTCACCTTGTATATTGAAGAGCACCCAAGTGCAGACGGCCGCCCAGTGCAGATAATTGTTGGCAAAGCAGCGCCAATAGCCCAGAAAGCAAATGGCCAAGTTAGCAATGCCACAGCAAACTGACCAAGTGATCGCAGTGGCGGTGCTCGCATCATCCGCGCTCTGTTCGGGTCGTGAAGAGATCGGAGAATGTTCTGTAAACAGTTGCTTTGTGGGCGGTTCACCTACCGTTACTTCTCGCTCCTCCTTCGGCTGCAGCATCCAGATGATGGCCATCACAATCTTCAGCACAAAATCGACCACGTTCACGATGATCAGCGACTTCTGTCGCTGCCTGTGCGTGTAGGTGAGATAGCTTCTCTCCAGGGAGCTCTGCTTGAACGAGTTCGTTAACGAGGGGCAAAGTATGCCCTTGACCACGTTGCCGCTCTTAAAGGCCGAATACGTTTCGTTTGTCAGTGGACGTTGTGGTCCAGCTATGCTAGCGATGGATTGACCCGATTCCAGTTCATAATCTGATTCGAGAGTACATAAAACAGATATCGAATTACATCAAACATAACTCTAGTGCTCTTCCAGCATCTATACGCTTAGAATCCCAGCGAGCTTTTCCGCGGTTCTAACTACGATTCTGCTTGAAGTGAAGTTGTGTACGATTTATGATTGGTAATGGTATAATGAAAGCAATTTACTGCTGTGAAAGATGCATATTGATCAATAAAATTATCACAAAATTAATAAAGATAATGGCTAATGGCCCTGCCATTAGTTGTCTTCTTATTTGTTGTTCCCTTTTGCGATATTTACGAAAATTGTGGTATGTAAATTTCTCGAATTTTTTTTCAAAATGTAGAACTGCAAATTTGTAATTGTATACGATTGTGCCTTGCTTAATTAGTTTTAAAATCAACATTAAAATGATTCTGAAGGGGTCAAATTGGGGTCAAAAATATGCAAAAATGTACAACAATTTTTACATGTAAAGTTATCGGATCCACAGCTCCCATATTTCAAACTCCTATAACTTTGCATGGCATTTTTGTCCTGATTCATCTTATAGACTGATTTAATTTAAATTTAAATTTAATTATTAAAAATATTTTTCTATTTTGAATCTTTCGGTCATTGTTCATTTTCAAATACCTTGATATTTTTTTTAAATTAAGGATTTTAATTTTTTATTTTGCTCGGTTTACTTAGTTTAGAAAACAAAATTTAAACTGATTCTGGGGGCCAAATTTTTTGTCAAAAATCATGCCAAAATTTACAACAATTTTGACATGTAAAGCTCTCGAAACCATGATGATTGATCCCAATAAAATAAATGCAATATTGGAAAACATTTAAAAAAAACTACAAACTTCCTACAAACTAATTTAATTTGATAGCATTTTGGCCATGATATTTCATAGAAATTGATTCGGCATTGTTATGTGCACGAATAATGCCAGGCTATATATTTTACTGCAACTTTTGACTTGTTGACCCTGGGTTGATTAAATTTTGAGCCCAAAAAGACACTGTTTTGACAGCGTTCAACGAATTTGAGTCCAAGAATAGCAACAAATAAAAGTTGGAATTCTTTTATTATGAATTCAATATGAAAAAGATGTGAGTGTGTTGCACTCAAGCAATACCGAATAGAGTACTGCTTAAAACCAATTCAACATCAACATATTAAGCAATAGGAAAGTAATTGGGGACAGAAAGTGAGTTCCCATGCTGCCATTACGTTTCAGGGTTCTCCGGATCCAGCCGACGTGATACCAAACATCCGTATAAACAGAAGGTATGCGGCCTTCACCGCAGCCCATGCTATATGATGCGATGCCGTAAAGTGTTAAGTTTGATAGAAGAGGATCGCCCGTATCGCCCGGACAGGGATCTATGTCTTCAGTTTGGTTCTGATCTCCAGCACACAACATTTCCGGCAAAAAATTTTCAATCATGGACTTGCATACCGTCCGGTTGTGTATCATAACGTCGATGTATAACAGTTGACCAGGCAGATGACCGCCCTGCAAAGAGTTCGATTAGCTTAGGATTAACCGAAAATGGCAGCAAATTAGTTAACCCCACTTTATGGACGCGTCCCCAGCCGAAAACTCTGTACATTGAGTCAGGGGTAGGTGGTCCCGTGGGCAGCTTGGTAATACCAATGTGAGTATTACCCTTGGGTACGGGTATAGTCGTCTTTATAACTGCGATGTTGTTAGTATGATACAGGGTATAATTCTCGGGCACTAAAATTCTCTTAACCGGTATATTCATGGTCTGTCCCTCAACATGCCCCAATCGGTTCAACGTACCGGCAACGATCAGGAGCTGTCGATTGTCGGTCAATATCTTATGTGTGCTTTGTTGAATGGGTTTTTAGCTGGATCAGTAATTACAAATATCTGAGTGCTATATATGTATGTACATACTCCATGACACAACTCGCGGCAGTTAGCACAAATTGGGGAGCAATTAGGGAGCCGCCACAGAAATGATTATCCCCAATATACTTTCTTGGGGTCCGTGACCTTAAGGAAACCACATACTTGCACATTGTGTTCACTATATCCTTGTCAAATTTTGGGTTAGCCAGACGCTTTACGCGACCCTCACTTGACTGAAGTTGGCCAAAGGCTAATGGCAATATTACCAAAAGCTGTACGAATTTTGAAATCGTTCTGTATATCATTTAAATAATATATATTCCTACTGTTGTTGTTTTTGTTGTTGTTGTTGTTGACACTGATTTGTTTTCCTTTCAAAATGACAGATTGAACAGCGGTTCAACCGAATGCGAATTTCTAACATCATTCGATTTTATGAAACTGGTATATTGGGTTTGCTGTCCGCCCGTCTGTCCGGATTAAGTTAAAATCGATAACAACCTCAAATTTTAAATTGATTATTTTTGACTATTTTCAACAATTTGAAATCTAGAGTCACCAAATTGTCATCCTGGGTTGTAAAAAGTTAATGTAATGTTTTTAAAATTTTTCCTAAAGTGGATAAATTTCTTTGGTTTGTAGCAAGAGTTGAAAACTTTAAACAAGCACTTGGATTCACCTTTAAAAATGTAAAAATAACATTATCTTATACAAGATACAACAGTTGAAATAGACTTGAAACCCTTAGAAATTTGTATGCCAATTCCCTAACCAAGTTCAAGCTATCTGTATTCATTGGTGCCGCAGACTTACCAAAATAGCTGTTGCCAAATATGCTGCAGCTTTCGGTGCGTCGCTTTGGACCATAACCAGATTTGGCCTCCACGATGCGCACGGACTGCACTCGCCGTGGAGTTTGTTTGGCGGCACATCCGCCATCAGTTCGGTCCACGCTGATGCCGACGCCGACGCCGACGCCGAGCATTGCCTGCTGTTTCTTGCGCAAATTGGACAAAATTGACGCTGTCGAGGCACGCAGCGAATGGGGCAGATCGCCGCTGTCCTCCATCTGGGCGCCGTCGCCGGGCAGCCGTGGTATTTTCGACATATCGTGGGTGGCCAGTTTGCTGGCTGTATGCGCTGCGGTTGCGGCTGCTTCCTGCTGTTTTGTTTTAGTTCAGCTTTTAATTAGCCCTGAGTTCTGGGCGCAATTGAACTTACCTCGGACATAGGCGCTGTTGTTGTTGTTGTTGTTGCTGTTGTAGTTGGGACTGTTGCCATTGTTGTGGTTGTACTCTGCTCATCGTTTGTGGTCTGCGCTGCGGGATTGCTCAGACCGGGGCCACTGTCAACATCGTCCTCCACATTCACATTCACATTCACGTCCACGTCATCGTCATCGTCATCGTCATCGCCATCCAGCCTTATATCGTCTATTTGTGCCAAGGTAATGGCCCCTTTGTCGGCAGCCCGCCGCAGCACCACAATCTGCTCCGCCTCATTCTCCGGCTCCTGAACTGGGCCGCGCTGCGTTAGCTCGGGCGGCGCGGAGTGTGCTGCGCTGCTGCGGCTCTGCAGCGTCGCGGATGGCGTCGAGCTAAGTTGGCGCAGATGCACCTCATCCGAGACCAGCTTGTCATCATCGTCATCCATGTTGCGCTCCCGGTCGTCTTCGGCGGTTCTGCAAGAAGTTGACAGTGTACACTTAATGCTGTTGGTGTTAAGAAACAATTTATGGGAGGGCGTGTGACTATCTTCATCATCATCATCACCATTAACATCGATTCGAAGCTTTAGCTTTCAATTTGCGCTTTGAAGTTGTCAACGATTTAATTCTGCTTGTGTGCGCCAAGAGCCTGATTGCTGCGACCCCAACTCAAACTCAAACTCAGGGTCGGTTTTTGGGCCTTTTCAAAGCGGCGCTACTTCTAATGAATACAAACATTTCCCCTTCACAGTGATGCAGCAACTGACAATCAAGCTTGGGTCGGGCACAAGATGTAAATGGTCTCCAAGCGCCGACATTTTCGACGAGGCGTGAAGCCATTTGCCAAGCAAAAGGGCATAATAAACTAAAACGGATGTGCCATCTGTAGGCTAAATAATAGACGGACTGTCCCCAACAGATCATGGGGAGTGATTAATACAAGCTTGTAGTTGTCTCTGATTCAGCATTTGTTAGTTTTCAATTGGCCTCGCATGTCCACAGAGTGGACACAACTTTAAAATGTAATTCGAATTGGTGTTAATTTTAAGAAGAGCTGTTAATTGACATTAACATTAACATTTGAAACGAATCAAAGCCTATGTTAGTAATACTCAACAGACAAATGTGAATAGAGAGTTTATTAATAACATGCAAAGCAGCTGTTTTTCTTTTTCTTAGGCACGTTTAAGGATAGATATGTCTGTCAAAATAGCCTTTAAAAGGTATGATTGAATAATTAAGTTTTTTTTGTGCAATTCAGGCAGCATTAAACTTTAAAAAATGTATCCGTTGCCACGGGCTGGCACGCGCCATATCGTGTAGGTTACCTACATTATATGCTCGTTTGTATAAGTATATTTATTTCCATATAGCAGCTTATTCAACTTAAATTCACGATGGCGCAGCGGAAACGCAAAATGGCGAAGACGACGATGACAGTCAACAACTAGAAAATGGCGCGTTGATGTCGTTGTCATTATTCAAATTAGCATTTAGACACACACGGTTGCACACACACACACAGCCACACGCACACACTCACATACACATTATACGCACACTTTCTTCGTCGGCTCATTCATATGCGTCATGTATAGAAATCGTAGCATGCTTTTGGGCAAAGCAAACGATGCCGGGAATGTTATAGACGGAACAGAAAAAATTCCAATAAATCGCAGCAGCCAGGAGACATTTTTGTGTATACCTATATTATTTATAAAATATAGGTCTGGCATGGGCCACAGAATTAAATTTGGAAATACGTTCTCGACGACATTTTCGGGCATAAACATTTACTTTTTCGCACATTTAAATAACATTTTATTTGATACGCGCTCTTTTATGTTTGCCAAACTTTTCGTTTGCGTTACTTAATTTGCTTTAACGAGTGTTTGGATGAAATTTCCAAGCAATAAAAAGTTGTTCACCTTTGCGGTTGAGCGTTCGTATGGTTTTCCGCAACTGCCGTCGTTGTCCGTCCACCTAGGCGAAAAGTTTCCAACAAGTTTATCAACTGTTATCTGCTCACATATGACAATACACAAATAATTATATATAGAAGTTGAATGCGTTCTATTTTGGGCTTGTTGTAAACTCGCTTTTGGATTTATATTTTCTATATACTTATTTACATATATAAGTATATATCTATTGTTAGCTTTTGTGTTAGCGGATATCACATTAGCTTAGTGCATTTCCTTGGCCCTTACTCCCTGCGCCCATTGTTATCCGTTATCAGTTGGCAATGTGGAAAACAAACAACTCACAATTGGAGCTTGATTAATGTGTCCACAAATGGGGAATAGATAGCGACCTGACGCCCCAATATCTAGATTGCATCATATAAATAATTCAACAAGTTTTGCATTAAAGCACATATTCGTACTAAATGATAGAATTTTCTAATAGCTTTTATTGCCAAAAGCTTTTAACAAATTTGCATATTGTGTAAATAACTAATATTTGTGCTAGAAATTATTAAAAAGTACTTTCTAATCTGAACTATCACTTAGTGATGTAAATTTTCAGTTTTGCCAGCCACATAATAAATTCAATCAATTCATAGTCCATTTCTCATATTTATGTAGGTGTATTGAAATTGGAAGTTTACACACCTATGAGCTTTAATATCCAAGTCGCGATATCACATGCCACACATCAGTTGAGTTGTTTTTCTTTTTCATTACTAAACATACGATTAGCACATTTGTTTTTTGTTTTTGTTGCTTTTTTTTTAGAGTAATACGAGTGAATTTTGCATGTGTTTGAAATCCGATACAATTTGAATGTTGCAGTAAGCTGGTTGTTCGCTGGTTTTGGCTGCTTTTATCACTGGTCTCGGATGAGTAATCCGAAAGATAAACACACAGAACGAGCACAAGCGTGTTGTTTATCAAGCGGGCCGCACTGCAGGCCGACGGCGAGATAAACGCCTAATATAATTATCACTTATATAAATGTGATGATAATGGCGCAACAATATTCAAAATACAAAATCGATAAATTGCCTGGCCAGCGAGCGTATTAGATTTTCGTTAACCACAATTTAGCCGTGTTGTTAGCAGTTGCCTTTGTTTAAGCCCATTCTGAGCGGCGTAAATCGAATCTTGTTTCACTTTTGTTTTGTGCACATTTTTCGCCCGACTCATGTATCCGTCCCAGGCAAAGCAAACTTTTAATTAACACCAACAATATTTGGCCAGCACATATTAAATTTTATGCTCAAAATCTAATAAATAGCTCAAATACAATTTGATGTTACTTTAATATTTATGATTTTTGCAACTGTTCGCCCCGCAACGGTTTCAGATATTTCGCGGCTTTCACAACCAACTGCCGTTTGGCAACTGAGCGCCAAAAGCGCCAAAGACTGGCTATAATATGAGTACTCATAAATATCAAATATGGAAATATGGCACTCGGCCACGTTTTCAGTTCTCAGTGGCCAGGCCAGAGCGACAAATCAGTTTGCCGTTCCTGCTCATATGCTAATTGAACTGCTCTGCGGCTAATGATAAATTCGTTTGATAATTTGCTGATTATAATCAGCAATCGATTACTATCGGTTTCAATGAACCAGGAGCGCCTAAGCTTGCTAAGTTGCCTGGAGCAAAGACAATATAAATACACTGTTTATATTGGTAAATACAGTGTTTATATTGTCTTTGCCTGGAGTGAGGCCCAGAGAATTTTTGAACGACTCTTTAGCCATTATAGTGTTATGTGTAAATATTACCAAAATTAAATTAAATAAAATACAATAATAATAAAAGGTTGAAGTTACTTTTAAATAAAAACTATTTATACATCATAGAAATGTTATTATAAAACATTTTTTTGGTCTTAACTTTTCAAAATTAGTTTAAGCATAAAGCATAAAGCAAGTAATAAGAATAAAGTATATAAGCATATTTTTATCGTTGCTTACTCGTAATTGCTTACTGGCTTTAATATCTAATACTGATACTGTTAACGCTTAAAATAAAAATAAATTTCAAAAAAAAAAAAAAAAATTAAATTGTACCATATGTTAATCATTGAAAATTAATTTTAATCGAAGTGTATTTGATAGTGTATTCTTTAATGTATTTTAAAAGTCAGTTTCATTTTATAATTCGTATTCTGTAAAATAAGTTTACAAATATTTTCAAGGTTTGTTTTTCTTTTTATTTTTGTCTATTGTCTATTTTATCTATTTATATATTATTATTCGTTCTATTTTTATTATCTTTGCAAAGTATTTTTGAAATAAGTTTTTTATTTATATTTATTAAAATTGGTAAGAATAATTTTTCTAAAAATACGTTTACAAAGATTTTTGTGTTATACGATTCTTATCTGTCCTTAGCAGTAACCATTGAATATATACCTCATTTATTATTATCATTCCTTTGACTAACTGTGCCAATTCACCTGACGCAACACACACGAACGTAACCAAAGGAAATGAACCGGGCCAATATAGGAGTAAGACATATAAAATAGGAAATGGACTGGACTCTCGATAAACGTGGCTGATAAGAGCATGCCTTAGAGCTCGATGTTGGCCCCGTTCTAACTGTTGTTGTTGTTGTTGTTATTGTTATTGTTGCTGTTAATGCCTGTCAAATATGTTAGCGGCTTTTGTCTGGGAACAGTTTTGTTATTTTTTTTTGCGCAGGATATTCGTGTTTCTGTGAAATTTCCCATCAGCTGTTGTGCGTATGCGAAAGAGTGTGTGTGTGGGTGTGTGTGTCTGTGTGATATGATATGAAATGTCAAGGCATGTCTGCAACGTACGCTTTTATTTCTGTTGGGGTTAGCTGGAGAGTCGCCAAGCAGCCAGCAATTCAGCCAATCCCCCCAGACAACCAGCCCATTCAACCCATCCTGGCGGGCAGCTTGCAGCCGAGGACCGGGCCAGTTAGCGGGGATGAGAGAGGAGTTAGCCCTTTTTATGAGCTTCTGTTGGCTTGTTGAATTTATGACCATAAGGAACTTGTTAAAGCGTATTATTGGGTGTGTAACAAGTGTGTGTGTGTTTGTGTGAATTCTATGCGTTGTGTGTTAAGTATTTTTTGTTTTCGTTTTTTTTGCCGGGTGAGAGGCAGGGGCAGCCAACTTGGCTACTCGTAAGTAGATTAAAGTTATATTTACACGCTTCTCTCATCTGTGTATTATGCTTATATGTTGTTGTTGTTGTATATGTTGTAGTTGTATTTGAGTTTGTGCTCTTCGTTAAGTGGCAGCAATTAACACTTGACATATTTATGCCGGGTCCCGAGGCGAAACGTTGCCCCCCTCAAAATGTGCATGATGCCCTGCAAGACCACAACAACAACAATGATAACAACAACAATAACAACCACAACTACAACTATAACATTAACAACAATTAAGGCAAGGCCAACCCATCGATATGGCAACAATGTCTGGCAAGCTGCTTATTTTATTTATTAAGCCCGTTTAAGCCTGCGGTGGGCGTGGTGGCATTTTGAGGAAAGTGTTGACAACAGCAATAGAGAAGCAAGCTGGGCAGGGGCAGGGTCCTGAGTAGGGGTGCGTTGGTATGCTGGGCTAATAAGGTTGAATGTGTGTAGCAAATATTTAAAGATAATTAGCTGAAAACATTGACATTGACAAACAGAAGAGGCTGACAGAGATGAATACAGACTCATTAAATGACTCCACACTAAGCCTAACTAACTATCAAACAAAACAGTTAATATTATTATCAATGTGTGATGAATACTATATTAAATGAGGAATACAAAAAGAAAAAATATATATATTTATATATTTATAAATAACATAACTCTTTTAAATCGTTGCAGCTTATATATGTATATTTATATATACACGACAACTTGAGGTAACAACATAAGGTAACAATCTGCAGAAAGCCAAAGACAAAGGATATATTTAATTTTTTATATCACTCCAAACTATACAAATATTCGGGAGTTCCTCATTTTACGCAAAAAGCTTTTTTTGTGCGCAAATATAACAAAACTTCAAAGCTTGTCGCTTTTTGCATAGTTTGTTTGAGAGCGCAGACGCTTTTCAAAGTAAAATATGTAATGAATGTTTTGATTTTATTTCCAGTAATACCTAATGGCATAATAGTCAATCAATTAATTACTTAAGTATATTAAAGTATATGATTTAGTTATCTACTATCACCCCGACCGTTGTTCAGTTGCCTTGTATTAAGGTATTTCAAAAATCGAACACCCTATTTATTAGCTTTGTTTATTATTCTACAAACTAAAACAGAACTGAAACCATTTATTTATATTATCATTATTGATATTGTTTTCTGTTTCTGCTTCTTTGCCATTTATTCAGTAATCAATTAAAGCATTTTACGTGAATAAGTTGATGAGTCGATGCAATTAATTTCCGGCAGAAGCCCAAATGTGTTCCAAATGTTATTTCACTCACAGCGATAGGAAACGCAGCAGGTGGCAAATTTGCCATCAGGAAGGTTTTTTGTCTGCGACTAACGCTTGACTTCTGTGCACATTATATGGCTGATTCATTTGGCTGAAAGCCGACCACAGCTGACAATAAAACGCTGAAAGAGACAAGCCACTGGCGTCTTCAATAGTCCCATCGATTCGCAGAGAGACAGCTGGAAATAATACCTTGACAAGTGACCAGTCCCATTCTAACTTTGTATGTGTGTGTGTATCTGTGTGTGTGTATCTTTTGGATTTGGGTTAATGTGGAACATTGGTCAACATGGGTGTGCATTTGAAAGGGCGCAACAAAGCAGAAAATAGAAAATAAACTCAGCGGCACAGAAGTAAAGAACACAAAAAAGGGGCAATTGCAGGAGTTCCGGTTAGTCCGGTAAAGGAGATGAATATCTTTACGCTTTAAAAAAAAAAACTCTATTAAGTTAGCTAACAAAAAATCAGTTTAAGGAACGCATTATTATGCATAAAGTGAGCTTGAATTGCCCGAAAGCTGTCATCTAGCGCTTTGATGTCCACTTTCCAAGGACTTTTACGCTCAAATCAAACCTATTTATTTGGCGGCTGTTTGCTGATTCCACTGAATACTCAAGTGGTGCAACATTTGGGTCTGGGTCTTGAAGCTACAAGAAAAAGGCAATAAGCCATATAAGTGGCCACTTTATAGGACGCACCACCGAAAGGCCGAGTTCGCAACACGCATTTCGACGGCCATTCAAAAGCCATTAAAATTGATAAACTGTGCTTTCAAATGCCACAAATCCGGATATTTTATTCAAGCAATAACAGTAAAAGAAACTCAATTTACTTTTGACTGAAAATAAAAACCCAGTTGGAAATGTTTTTCCCCCACTAATTATATTGCTTCCTTGGCCAATTAGCAACTTGCAAAATCGCAGGTTCTTCTTTTCGAATGCAGCTGTTGAACAACTTGTCGCAGAGTTTGCTGCCAGTAAAAGTTGGCGATATCATTTGATTTAAGTTAATGCGACCTGTCATTTTGTCCGCCTCTGCGTCGATTTTGTAGACCCTGTTCCAAGTTTTCTTTGCCTCAAAATTCACTTCTATAAACAGAAACGTGACGCAGGCGATATGAACGGCAACGGCAAATTTCTCTCCTTAGTTGTAGCTGCATGTAGGTCCCTGTAGAGGGACTCAAATACCCTGTTAACAGAGGTTTGAATTTATAAAAACTCTAGAAATGAATTTCATATTCTTCGGAAGAAGTTTCCGTGTCCAAGCGGAAATAGTTGTATTTTAGATATTTTACATATATCCTTGTACATTTGTTGTACCTTTACTTTTGAATAATAACAGGCAATATAGGATATTTCAAAGTCTGTTTTCTAGCTAGTTGTTTCCTTCGCCGTTTGTTGTTTACTTCGCGAAATTTCCATAGAAAAAAAAATTAGCATAAAATTAAGCAGACATTTTAAGCTCTTGTCGTCTGCTGTCGCTCACAGCTCCTCTTTGGGGTTGCAAAATCAAGACGCAGTTAAATGATATCAGGTCTAGAAAGTTTAGTTCTGTAAATTGCACTTGTCTTAAGGTCACATGTCCTGCATAACTGTCAGCGCCTTAACGCTAACGCTAACGACTGTGGCCTTTGACTATTGACTTCAAGTGGGCTATAAGGACAGTGACGTCATTCTTTTACTTGTATGGCATCTAACAGCTGGTTTCTTAAGTCGATGCCACACATAAGCATGCAAGAGAGAGAGAGATGAGGCCGAGAGAGAGAGAGAGATGAAGAGAGAGAAATAGAGAGATAGAGAGAGCGGAAAAGAGAAAGAAGTAGAGAGGATCAGAATAGGAGAGGGAGAATATGAAAGAGTAAGATCTAGTAAATGAGAGAGCGAGAATGAGTAAAACAACCATAGAATAAATCAGTGAAAATGTGAGAGAGCGCAAACGGAAAATGTTAAGAAAATGAAAATAAAATATTGAAAACAAGAAAGAGAGAGCCACCTACCTTGACAACAATAAAACTTTTCACAATTTGCTTTTAAATAACACACATACACAATACTGAGAACACCAAAAGTCTGCGAGCATTACTTGATTTCATGAGAATCACATAGAGGGGGTCTACATAACTGTGCTGCACAATTAACATAAAGCCGCAAGACTGCAAACATTTTATTGAATAACTTCTGCGTGTATTTAACTTTTAACAAAATAGGCAGGTAATATTATGTATAGATCGGGTGTATTTAATCTTTTAACATCACTAACGTAAATTTGCCCTTCTTTTGGCGTTTATTTAACTTTAGATGAAAGATAAATTGACTTACATTAAAATATGTTTCGATTTTTCTTAACATCACATACCTTAAATATCTCTAACCTTTGACTTTCGATAAATACAATTGTGCCACATTTGGTCGAGGCGGCTCTTCCTCGCTCTCAAACCTCATTCTCAGCATTTATTAATTAACCTTGGAAATAACCAATTACTGCATGTCCTCAATCTTTTCCATTATTTGCTTTATTTTAATAGTTAACATGGAAATGTCAAGTCTCTGCAATACTAACATTGAATTAACATTATTACTCAAGCCATGCAAATCTCTGACATATGTAAGTAGCAAACATATTGTTAGTATTTAACAGAGTGTGCCTATTTAATTTAGCTTCTTACATTGTCTGCTATGTCAAGTACCATAATAACAGTCTTTCGTAACTTTGCATTGTTTCATTGCGGCGCTTTAAGACGACAACATTAAATTCGTTTACCCTTGGGCTGAACTCTCTTCTGTCCTGTCTGGGTCTGGTGCGTATCTGGGTTAAGACAAAGGTGCTGAGGAAGCAGCTGGCAAAAAAGTTGGTTGTCAGTGCGTTATTATGTAATTAAAATTTCATAACTCGTTGACTTGTAAAGCTTAAGCTTTACCCGCAACTAGAAGTTATAGCATGTGTTGTGGCATATTATGTTGCATACTTTTAGACGCCATTTAATTGGAAACTGAATCAAACTAATAATTGCCTGTCATTTTAGCAAGTCAAATGGGCATAAGCGCAAAAAAAAAAAAAACTAGCAAGTCATATTAGTTTTTTTTTGCGTTTATGCCCATTTCTCAACTGGCTTAAATACAATCATTGAGTGCAGTGTTCGAGCATAAACACAAACAAATACAGAAAGAGCACCGACAGTCTGTCTGCTGCCATTTATAAAACATAATTGAAATATGAGATTGACATTGAATAGCCGTAGTTGTTGTTGTGTCGTTGTCGCCACTTTTGTTGGAACTGTGCGCCCTTCACAATGCCATTGCGACATTATTTTCTGTTGTTGTTGTTGTTTTGGGCTTGTTGCTGTCGCCAGCATCTAATTGATTAATATAAATACGAGAACATAACACGGCGTCTCTCTATCATATTTAATTTCTTGGCAGAACGACTAGAAAACGACAGAATGTGCAGTTTGTTGATCCCACATTATGTGACTGTATGTGTAATGGACACTTTTTCATTATGACCAATGTCTGGTCATATGTTACAAGGAACACCAAGCCGCAATAAGTTACGTTTTTCATTAGATATGTACATAATAAATATATAGTTGTACAATAGCTTTTACAACATGTCAGTATATCAATATTGTTGGAAGTACGTTTATTAAATATTTCTTAACATTTATGTTAACCGCATCAAATATGTTAGCATTTGGCTCTGTTATGTATCTGTGATGCTAACTCAATTACAGAGAGTGTATTATGTTACAATCTATAGATCTATAAAATGTAATCAGTTAAAGTAAGGCCTAAATTAAAAACACAAATTTGTACGTTAAATTTATTCAAAATCAAAACCCAGTTTAACCTAGTGGAATTGTTAAATTATTGCCAGCCAAATAGAAACAATGGCAACCACATGTTCAATATATACACATGAAAACACACTCACCTGAGGCAAATACGTTCCTCCTCCTGCTCGGCATTCATTGTTTTGTACCGTTTGGCGGTTTGCCCGCGGCCTCTGCCCTTGCCTCTGTCCTTGTGTTTTTTTACTCCTCGTCAAGTTTTGTTTTTTTTGTGTGTGCCAGACACAGGCAGCTGGCAGCAGGCAGTTGAGAATCCTCGAGTTTGACAATATTTGCTGGGCTTTAAGGTGCTGCAAATCGTTTTAAGCTGTTGTCAATTTGCCTAATGCCGCACGGCGACGTCGAGCGACGACAAAGAACGTTGTCTATTACATGATTTGGACAGGACCCGCAGAGATTCGCTGAGCTGTAAGCAAATAAACAGGAAATCGCATACATTAAATAGTACTTACAAAAAAGATGTCAAGTAAAGTCCACAAGAGCTTTAATTCCGCAAAAAAATAAAAATAAAAACTGTTAACGCGACGTAAAGATTGAGGCAGAGAGATGATGGCAGGACACTTGTCCTGTCTGTCCTACACTCCCCACTTGGCCAAGTCATTCACATTTAACAATGGCAGCATATAATTTAATAAATAGTTGCAGTTGACAGATTTCAAGTGGCAACGGGGCAAGTGTTGCTGCTACTTCATGTCGCCACCAACAAGAAGCACAACAGCCGGAGGTACAACACCAGTAACAGTCACAGCAACCCAACCCAGAGACAACAGCAGCAACAACAACATAAAACCTCATAACAATAACAACGGTTCTATAAAGCAATACTCGTATATCAACGACGACAAGTGCAAAAGCGTGTGCATGAAGTGGCAAGTAAGGCACAGGCTGCATTTATACAACGAATACGCGATACACTTTATTTTGTGGATGCTATTCATTTAGTTAGGAGAGCACAAATAACTTTCAACATGAGTGCAGTTGGAATTTCATTACTCGACACAACAATGATAGCACGAGTTTTAATTTAATTGTTATTGAGTTTAATATAATTTAATACTTAATTTCAATAGCATATCTAGATCTATGTTATCAGTCTATCAGTTAATAATAGTTTATTTTATTTAAATTTTTTTTTTAAATTATTAAATATTGTTTATGTTACCTTTAAATCAAATTTACATAGGGAATATATAAATACATATTTTGTGTTAGGTAATGCTGATTTTCAATCAAAATAAAAATTGTAATACATAATTACGCTAACAATTTTATTGTTTTTATATATATTTACTAATAACGCTCCTTTTTGATAGTAGCACATAACTAGAGTTAAGTCAAAGAAAATATAAATATTATTTACTATTTATTATTATATTATTTAGTATTTATTATTATTATTTATTTTGTCTTTCGTTAAGCGTACAAATTTTGACCTGCGAGCAGAAATTCTTTTTTTTCGGAACTTTTGTTATTTTCTCTCTCAAATTCAGACAATAAGAGTTTTGTATAAAAATAAAGATTTTTCTCAGAACAGAAAAGCAGTACTGAGAATACTTACAAAATTAATAAGTGAAAAAAAAACACGTTTTTAACTTGGTAGAGTCGTATTGAATTTTAGAGAGTACGAATGTCAAACGTGTTGCGCCCACTCGAACTGTCGGACTGTCTGTCCCAACAATGCGGACATTTGATGTGAAGAGCAACCCGGAGCCTTTGTTGGAATTTGTACGGCAATATTTCTGGCCAAGCGGAGGCTGGCAGCCAAGCGACATGAACATCGAGTCAAATTCAATCAGTGCGTGCAACTTGGTGGCCACTTGGCGATGCTGTTTGTGGCTGCCACTGTGGCAGGAGGTGGCAGTTGGCAGCCGGCAGACAGCAGCCAGCAGCCAGAAGGCAGAAGTCTGTCATCATTTGCCGGTCACATTTAGCATTGGCTGCTTTTGCAGCGACATTAATGAGTAATTGCAGGGTCCTGTGCGCACTCGCCATTGCGTTGTCTTCTGACATTATTAAGTCATAAAACTCAATTTAGGGCTCTTAAGCTGGCTGCACTTAAGCGTAATCGCATTTCAGAGCTGGCTGCCTATTAGCCCGTTGGCCCGTTGCCGCTTTAAGAAGAACTTTTCATTTGTGCATCCCAGCATAAACAGAGCAGCTGCTGCCGCTTACAGGACACATTTTACAGGCGCAAAGGAATTTTTATGGCTCGCCAATGATTTAGCTGCATCCTGTTGCGTAAAAAGCGTGTAAAGCGCTAAGCGCCGCAATGGGAAGGGGGCAGGGTAGTGGCAGGGGCAGGGGAGTGGCAGACTGCAATTGCTTTCACACATTTCGCGTCGAGCGGGTTGACAATGTAACAGGTTTATGAGTGCCGCCTGGTCCTGCTCCACATCCTTGCTGGCATTTATCCTACGCGTGGTATGCAGCAATGAATGCGGCAGGGGTTAAGGCTAATACATGTAGCATATCGAAATACGAGGGTTGTTTGTTAACCAACAAAAACAATGTGAAATAATATATACAATCGAACTGGTTGTGAAATTATACAAATTTATAAAAAATTTGTTGATTATTGGCCTATTAACAAATATTTATCAGTGCTTGCAACTTAAACTTATAAACAGAAATTAATTAATAAAGGATTTACACTATTAATTTCTCGATAACAATTGTTGTTGCTTATAATGCTTTGTTATTTTAAAGATCGTATACTAGTTCTTAACAAAATAACGCGCAACTCGATCTGATGTTAAGTCAGAAAACGATCTCAGCTAACATGTTAATGCATTAACAGGTTTCTAATTAGAAATCTGTTAAGGAATCGGTTATGTAAACTGCTGAGCGAAAGAGAAAGAAAATCTCTTAACAGAGCTTAAGAGAGTGTAATGTTAACCACTTAATATATAAAAATATATTTAATTATTTGTATTTAAACCCAGCTTAAGAGAGTGCATGATCATTTTTTTAATGGACATAGAATTGTAATACATTTTGGCCAACAAAACTTATTAAGCTAACCGTGCCCTAAAATCCAAACACACATTTGTAATGCGTGTTGCGTTCGGTTTTATAAATAAAGCCAGATGGAACCGACTGCCCAATGCTCTTTTCACACTGCATAGAACTGGTCGAAAAGAGCTTTCTTGAGTTATTTATTCTCTCACTGTGATTGTAGGAAATGTTGATTTTAACCACCCTTACCGCACTTCCAAATCCCAAGTTTTTCTTCTATTTAGTTTTTTTTAGAGCTACAAACTTAATTGTTCATTCAAACTTAATTTTAGTTCGACCTCACTTTGTAAACAGAGTATAAAAAGTTCAGAAATTTATGACACTGGGATTACGTAGTGCAGTCGGAAATCCCTTATTTTCTTTGTGCACAAATACTCAGAAATCCGCATGTAATACCTTTGAGTAAGAACTCTCTCGATTCGGGCCGAGGGGAAACTAACAAATTGACTGAAAATATGTTTACGATTGCTTTTTGTTGCCTTATAACGTTACAGAAGAGTTATAAAATTTTGCGAGCTGTGTCAAAACGTCCGCCGACGATTTATGTTGGCCTTTTATCGTTACTTCTGTTGTTGTAGCTGTTGCTGTTATTGTTATTGTTGTTGCTGTGGCTCTGTCGGTTGTTGCGTTGTTGACGTGTTTGTTTGCGCAAAACATTTTGCCACCGTGCGGCTGAAAATAATTAAGTTTTTGATTCATGTCGACGATGCCAAGTACAGACAAAGGCGCGCTAACTACTC
Organism: Drosophila micromelanica; assembly: GCA_004143825.1. Classification (NCBI taxonomy): domain Eukaryota; kingdom Metazoa; phylum Arthropoda; class Insecta; order Diptera; family Drosophilidae; genus Drosophila; species Drosophila micromelanica. Next base: position 1,121 of record SCDY01000017.1, on the reverse strand, counting down.
CTGGCAAGGACACGGCTAACATGCACAAAGCAACCGTGACAGGGCGGACGGGGCGGGCAAGACCGGGGCAACATACTCTGTGCACTGCTCCAGCATTGCTCTGTTGATTCTGTTTCCTTTTTGTCATGCTTTCCCATTAAACCAGCGATTTATGTGGCCGGGGAGCGTGAAAAAAAACCCGAGACGGCCAAGCCGAGTCTGGACTCAGTTGCAGACAGTGGCGGCCATTAAAAGCGAATTCGAGTTGCCTGCAGTTGCAGTTAAGGCTCCTGTGATAACTATCCTGGGTAGAAACTGGAGCAGCTTTTAGGGTTAAGTATCTGCTCCGAGCAAGTTGCTGCTGCTGCGTAATTATGTGCCTTTTAATAATTAATTGCTGTCCGAGCCTGCCACTGACCAAAGTGTCAGCAGGTAATTAGCTCTTGTTCCTGCCAAGAATTTAAGCACGCGAGGTCCTTTAAAATCACATTACCAACGCAAGTCTTCAATGTGAGTAAAATAAATATAATTTGTGTATCCGGTTGACAAAGTTAATAGTTAAAGAGTCTCTTCGTCTGTTTGAAGCTATCAATAAATTGTGAATAGAGTATTGCATACTCTGTTGCACCCGACTGGAACGTTCACTCAAGCGTTTCTTTGTTCTGTTATATTATGTTGCTCTAAATTGATATTTGAAGAAATAATCATAAATTTTCTTATTTTTTCCACACAAGAAATAATATAAAATTTACTTAAGACTTGAATATGAATTTGCAAAGGGATATATCAAAATTATTACAACTCTACTTATTACTTTTTTCCTGTTTTGTAGTTTGTATAATTTATTTAAAAATTTTTAATATTACTCATAAGAACAAAATCCTATATTTCTATAAATATAGTTGGCGAATAAATATAAATGAATGTAAAAACATTGTATACATTTTTCACCAATTTTTCACTTTGATTGTAAACAAATCAATATTTTACAAACATTAAATGTAAGTTGTCAATGTTTGAAAAGAAATGTTGCAGTTTATGGGTTCCATTTTTATACCCTGAACCCATTGAAAATGGGTAAAACAGGGTATTATGGTTTTGTTGAAATGTATGTAACAGGCAGAAGGAGGCATCTCCGACCC